>SMDT01000818.1:0-134856 GCA_005392925.1 Aquilaria sinensis
AATTTTAGTGAGCTCAAGCCCCAGGCAGTCCATGTCCTGTAGGCCAAGCAGAACATGTGCACTATATTTACCTAAGTGGCCCTCTTGGTCATTATGCAAAGATGTGTATATTGGTGTAACCATCACACACATATTCACATACAATTTCATCTAGAAGTAATGATGACAATGAAATTCTTTATTCCTGGCCAATATGAAATTTGAGTAAAATCCCCAAGTGCATGGACAATCATATGCACACATGAATGCTATTGGTGCGCATCTTTTTTTCCAAACTTTCACACCGTATCCAACTCAAATTCTACCTATGTTATCCTGTGCCCTAAAGGTTTTAAACCCTTTAATACCCTTAAACCTTCATAGGGAAACAAGTTTGAGACATTAAATCCATCTAAGTTTACAATTATGGATCTTACACTTAACCGGGTAAAAATGACCATATGAACAGTGCTTAGCAAAATCAGCCAATTTTGACAGCCCATAACTCTGGCTACAAGGCACCAAATCTAGCGCTTCAAAAGCCAAGTTATTCCTCTTGAAGTTTTCTAAGTGTGGTCAAAACTTCATAACCAAACTCTTTATGTACAGAAAGTTATGGCAGCTGGAGTATAGAGTACCAAATTTTAGCCACTATTGACCATTATGCCCATAAAAAATTTCATAATATTCATACACTTCATTTCCAGGTGCAAAACCCACTTGGTAGTGTCCATATATGTTTTACACACATGGGAAAACCATTCCCCTAAATTTAGAGTCCTTCTAACCATCATTCATAAAAATGCCATCAAAACAACCCATAAACACCATATGGACAGCATTGTATACACACTTCAAACCACACTCCATTGATCCATATATCCTTCTCACATTACACATACAACATACCCAGATCATTTACATGCATTGATGCACTACATACATGACAATAAATTAGTTAATACGTACACTAATCTTCTTGGAGAACTTCAAAAGCACTAAGCACTCCAGAAACTTGTGGGGACCAGCTGCTGTGTAAGGCAAAAATTACCATTACTAAAAATAGCTAATATGCTCCAAAAATCATGAAACTTTCCAATTTATAACTAAACATATGGGAGTTAATATACCTGAAATTTCATAGAGAAATTCACACGACAGCTATTATTTTGAATGCTCTTTTTTAGGTACTCCTGAAATGGATAGAAATGGGGTAAGTCTTTTTGAAGAAACTTAGTAAGGGCTTATCATTAGAAACTTGAATTCCCAGAAACATACCTGAAATCCAAAGACATAAATACACAAAAAACAAAGCACATATACAAAAAAAATAGCCATCCAAATGCACAAACAAACAGAACACTATCAAATGCAATGTTGGCAATAATACATCATTAGAGTTAGTCCATAAACAATCAAATAAACAATATGTAATCACTATGGTAGCCCTCCTCAAGCTAATGCTTGGTCTTAGGAGGTTAATTGGTCTTAGTTAGTACTAACTTGGGTTCTAGAAACTCCTGTAAATACTGTCATCTTAGTGCATGAAAAACAGTAAGGCTGGAACCTTGTTCATGCACTCCCCCTTAACCCATACTTGGTTCCTTGAGCTTTTTGCTCTCTTCCAAGAATGGTCATAGCTTCATGGATGCTTGATCATCATCTTAAGACAATAAACAACCATGAAACATAAAGATAAAACCCTTACCTAAGCTGTGAAGGCTGAAATCTTCAAGAGATACACAATAAACTCGAAAACTAGGGTTTTTCTCTTTTTTGTTGCATCTGATTGCCTTCCTTTGTAATTTCTTGGGAGATTGAGCTATGGTGGCTATGGAAGCTTATGGAGGAGCTAAGGAATAGGTTGTGCCTAGTGGGGGACGAAAATGGGCAGGAAATGGCAAGAAATCAAGATATTTTACTTGACTTGATTAGTTTAACCTTAACCTTCACTTAGGTCACTATAAGTATATCTTAAGCAAAGACTTTTTCGCTAACCTTTAGCCTACCTTTTTGACCTTATAACCTAGAAATAAAAGGCTGGGATAATACTAGAAATGGCCACTTTTGACCCTTGTCAAAAATCATCTCATCCTTAAGTTATTTTTGTAAACAATTGTACACCTAGTTGTCCTAGGTTCTTGAATAATGGCTTTTCTTTCCTTTATGCAATTCAACCTCCAAAAATTCCTTCCATATGATTCAAATCCTTCCAAATCTTTCTTTTAGAGTTGTACAATTGAGTACCCAAGTCTTGAAATCTTGCCATAAGACCTATAGATCACTTGTAAAACAAGCAATCCTTTAAGGCTTCCTTTAGTACCAAGTAACCATTGTAATCTTTTATGGAGGTGTAGATTATTCACTTCACCCCTCACATTTCATTCACTATGGTGAAAATTATGCTATATAATGGCTTATAACCATTATGCCTTTATACGGTAATTTTCCCATTTGTTGAGGTGGTAACACTTAACGGCCCCCCGATGCCGCCTTGGTGTAGAAAGGACCTCAAGAAATATTACAGATATCACAAGGACAAGGGCTACGACACTAACAAGTTTTGGTTGTTGAAAAAGCTTAATGATCCTAGTTAGGAAGCTAATGGAGCACCTGTTTAGGTAGCCATCCTTTTCTCAGAAGCTAGAAGAAAGGCCCCACAGAAAGGATGATGAAGAGGACCGTAATCGAGGATGAAGTCCTGAAAGGTCATGGTCCCCATGGGACCATAAGAATCCTGGTCCTTCAACTAGGGTACTACACATAATTACCAATAGAAAGCCCTTAGTGGCTCGAAAGAAACAAAGGTAGGAAGTTGCCCAGCTAGAGGTGGCTAACCCTGGCAAAGTCCTAATGAGGGCTAATGGATCCTTAATAGTAATCTCGCACGTGGATCCACTCGTGTTCAAGGCAAGTATTAATAATTTTGACGTGGAAAGACTCTATCTAGATACTAGGGCAAACGTCAATGTTATCTTTGCCAATTTATTGCAAAAAAAAAAGGGTCAAGAGGTCCTCTCTATCCCTTGTATCTAAACTTGCCTCCAAGGATAGGCAAGGAAGAAGTCTCCATGATTAGAACCGTCAACGTACCTCTCATGTTGATGGGAATAGACCATAAAGGAAAGGTTGTCTATGACTCCAAATACGTTGAATTTTTAGTCCTGGATGTCCTGTTGCCTTACAACATCATACTTGGTGGACCAGCCCAAGTACAATTCCATATCTAGTTTGATGTTAGATGGCTCATGGTACTTTTTACAAACCCTATGGAGGATGCCACTATTTTTATCGACCAGACTTTGATACAATAGGGCTATGTAGCCACTCTCTGAGGCCTAAAGAAAACCAGCTCATGCCAGCGAAGGCTATAAAGGGGAGAGAGATGCCCTAGGGGAATAAGGCTAGCGGAGCCTTGCTTAAGGACACCGAGCTGGGAAAGGTGCCCTTGGAAAGATGATAAAGATCAGCAAAGATCTTCAACCTGAGGTAAGGTAGTCATTCATTCAGCTCCCAGAAATCATTACTCATAAGTTACAAGTTTGCCCAACTAGTACTGCAGAAAAAAATGCCACATGGTACCCAAAATGCGAGACTTCATTAGAGAAAAAGTTGAAAGGTTGCTGAAGGCCAGCATCATTCTAGAAATGTGATACCCCTAATGGCTTGCCAACATAGTATTGGTAAAAAATGAAAATGGAGATTGGCGCATATGCGTCGATTACACAAACCTTAATGATGCCTGCCTAAAAGACCCATACCCCCTGCCGTCTATAGACCAATTGGTCGGTGCTACATTGGAATTCAAAATATTGTCCTTCATGGACACTTTGAATGGATACTACCAAATTCAAAAGTACCCTGAGGACAAGCAGGAAACAACTTTCACAATAGGTCAAGCAGTTTATTGCTGCCAGTGAATGCCGTTAGGCAAGAAAAATGCCTGTGCCACTTATCAAAGGCTAATAAACCAGATCCTCACATATCAAGTAAGGAGGAATATGGATGCCTATGTAGATAACAAGATCGTCAAAAGCAAAGCCATAAAGCAGCAATTTGTGGACCTCTAGGAAACCTTCCAAAGAATGAGACAATTTAACATAATACTCAACCTTAAGAAAATGAACCTTTGGTGTTGATTTTGAAGAATTCCTCGGCTACATGGACTCCGAAAGAAGGATTGATGCAAACGTAGATGAAATCAAGGCCACCCTCATGATGCCCCATTGTTAGAACAAAAATGATGTTTAGAAGATAGCTGGAAGGCTAACTGCCCTTGGATGGTTTGTCTCATGCTTTGGCAATTATTGTAAGCCCTTCTTTCTGATACTTAAGAAAGAGGTGATCTTTGAATGGATGGATGAATGGCATGAGGCTTTCTAGTAGATAAAATAAATCTATGATACCTCCTTATGCTAAAACAATCTAAGCTCAATGAGTCGCTTGTACCCTACTAGGCTCTCACCGAGGGCTCAGTCAGTACTATGCTCATAAGAGAACATTGGCAGGAATAATGGCCAGTATACTATGTCAGTCGGAGCCTCCAAGGGGCTGAGCCCAAAAATCCTACAAAACACAAACTGAAACTAGCCCTCATTATGGCCTCTCAAAAACTATGATCATACTTTCAGATGTACCATGTAACTATCAGAACAAAGTTGCCCCTACGAGATGTTTTACAGAAACTAGATAAGTCCTGTAGACTTGTTATATGGTGTATCGAACTAGGAGAGTATGATATCAACTACAAGCCCTGAAAGGCTATAAAAGCACAAGCCCTCATAGACTTCATAGCTGAAATGACATCGATGAAGAAAATTTAGGAAGAGCAGAAATAAGGAAAACCCCTTTGAGAAATGTATGTTTGTGCGGCCTCGGGGGCCCAAAGACCAAGGATTAAGCATTGTACTCAAAGTTTTTCTAAACTTAGAAGTGACCTTCAGAGTTAAATTTTGCTTTCTCACCATGAACAGCATCGCTAAATACGAAGCCCTTATTGCAGAGATATAGATAGCTGGTCGGGTGGGGGTACAACGCTTACAGATTTATAGTGACTCCCAGTTAATAGTAAACCAAATTACAGGAATAACATGGAGAAAAAAGCCTATTCTCCATAAATACCTTAATACGGTAAAGGATTTGATAATGATATTTGACCTTGTCAAGTTTAGAAGATTCCAAAAACCCAAAATACTTGGGTGGATTACCTCTCAAAAGGATCGAATAAGGCCAAAATAGATGAGTTCACAGAGTCCTCAATCCACTTGATATATTCTATGACCCTTAAAGATGATTGGTAAAAAGCCAATCAGATTTTACCTTGAGACAAGAGCACTAAATGGTACCCCTGAAGGAAAAAAAAATTAGCATTTAAGCTGGACAATTCTGCATCATTGGAGATAAATTGTACAACAAGGGTTCACTTCCCCTTTGCAGTGATACCTAACTCCACAGAAGGGACAACACGTTCTCTAAGAGATTCACCATGGGGACTTTGGGGCACATATTGGTGTCAACTCCTTGGCCCACAAAGCCTTGTGATAAGGCAACTTCTAGCCCACAATTAGGGGGGATGCTAAGGGGTTCATCTAGCGATGCCATAACTGTCAGCTTAATTCATGAATACAGAGGCTACCATCCTTTAGTGCCTCGCTGGCTGCAGACCCATGGCCATTTGCTATGTGAGGATTATATCTGATTGGAGTGCTCCCCATGGCTCTAGGACAAGTCAAGTACTGCATTGTGGCAGTCGTTTACTTCATCACAACCTCTTAAGTCATCATATTCTTATGTAAGAACATCATCTATTAGTTTGGATGCCTACAAGCCATAGTTTCTGATAATGGCAAATAGTTTGATAACCAACAAGTTTGCCAATTCATAGAGGAAAAACGCATCCTCCTTTACTTTGCCCCCATTTTTCACTCAAAGTTTAGTGGGCAAGTGGAGGTAACCAACAGAACCATAAAAAAAAGCTTGAAGAATAGACAAGGTGAAGCTAAGGGTAAATGGGCATAAGAATTGTTTGACATCTTATGGGGCTATAGGACAATGCCCTAATGGCCCACAGAAGAATCAACTTTTATGATGGTGTGTAGGACTAATGCACTTATCTCAATGGGAATTTCTTGTCTTACCTTGTGAACCTGAGTTTACCATCCTAGAGAACATAACCAAGCACTTGACGGAAACCTCGATCTCCTGGAAGAGCTAAGGGAAGACATAAGGGTTTGCATGAGTGCCTTCAAATAGCAGACCGCCCACACCCACAACCAAAGAATGAAAAAAAAAACATATACAAGAAGGAGGCTTGGCTCTCATTAAGGTGAAATTGCCTAGGAGGAACCCAGGGCATGGTGCATTGCCCTACCTGGTCACAAGGAAACTTAAAGAGTTAGTCTACGAACTATTTAGCCTAAGGGGAATGAAGCTGCCTAAGAACTATCACTCAGATGATCCATCACCCTACTTTGCTTAGTCATTAAACTATTAATAAGATGATCTATCATCCTATTTTGTGATGCCACATTGTCACACTTTACATGATGCACTTTGCAGGATTTTGCTACATTTTCTAAATAAAATAAAGGCATTCATCCCAAATGATTCATGCCTTTTACAAAATAAGAAAGCCAACTATGGCTTTTCAGTCACTTAAAGGCCCAATCTTTTCCTAAAAAGCCTTTCTAACTATCTCTTTATATTTAATTTATGAATGTCAATTAAGAAGATTATTGTAAAGACTACTCTTAAATATAAGAACATAGACAAGGCAGAACTCTTAAGCAAAATAAACTTTTCATTAACTTAAGAAGTAATTATAGGATGCCAAAAATTACAGGAGGCAGGAAGGATTTCAAGGGGATGTAGGAGGGAGTTGGTAGCAAGGCCTCCTAAAATTCATCAGGAAGAGTGACTTCCTTAAGGTTCGTCACCAACAGATCTTCATCAAAGGTATAAATCCTTGTAAGCCAAAAAGGAAAAGAGATCCATGTTTGGATTAGCTCACTCCACTTGAAAGCAATAAGAAAGAAAACCTTCTTTAAACTCTAAGAAGGCGGTCCTTCTGAGCCCTTCTCTAACTTCTAAAGATGCAAGCAAAGCTTCTTCAATTGAGCATTGGCCAAGCTCGGAAGGCACTCGTACTCTAAATGGCCTTGGTGCCCTATAAAGTCAACTCGTTTGATCCGCTCCATGAGGGGCATCATAGCGGTGACTAAACTAGAGTGCCTTGGCCCTGTATGGACCTCAGGCCCAATGGTGCATATTGATCCATGGTGGAGTCTACTCAACAGCTTTGATCTTTTACTCCGCCACCTTCAATAAGGCTACTTGACAATCGACTTCCTTCTTGACCTCAGCCTCCTTTACCCGGGACAACTTGAGAACCTCCCTCAACTATCCCACCTCATTCTCTAACTTTTTTCTTGCTACCTTCCTCTACCTTCTAGGCCTTTTTTCCAGCTTGAGGTTATTGGCCAGGGCACTCTAAGCGCTACATTTGCTCTCTAGATCCTTCTCCAGGGAGCCTAAAATACTGTGCAAATACCTAAACTGGGACTATAAGGCCTTCTCATGAGCTACCCATCATTCTCCCTTGCTATAGATAATGATGGCCTCCTGTCGAAATCAAATTCATTAGTATTAACCAATAAGGCATTTTAAACACTAAGGGATCAGCAAAGGACGTACCTAGGGAAGGATACAACTTATGCTCATCAACTGGGCACTCTTTACTTGAGGATGGTTAGCAAGGAAGTGTCAATCCCTAGGAGTCTTTAAACCCTCAAGGATGTTGTGGGTAATGTGAGTTTGATCGTCAAGGATTGACTCACCAATAACCACCACCCTTTGGGCGCCATAAACTTGGTTAGGCATAACTTCCTTCAGTGCCACATATTTACTTGAACAAAAAGTGTGTTTTTAGGGATAAACCCCATGAAATTCTAGATAGGAATGGAGGCAAGGAATAAGACACCTCATTTGATGGCCTCAGGGCCACCTTTCACTTCTTGGACACCTCTCTAGCCGCCTTTTGCTTTTACAACACCACCATAGTTTATGGGTTCACAATTGGGAGGGGTTTAGGTGTCTTCACATGCTTATATGAGGTGGTTACGTAAAAAGATCCACAGCCACCACACAATAATGACAAGTCTACACAACCCATGAGGAGGAACAAAAAGTCATCTATTTTTGCCCAATTACTGTCGCTAGCTTGGGTTCATAGTGAATGACCTTTTACAGGTCAACTGGACCTCTAGAGAAGACTTTGATAATTCGACCACCTTAATGGCCGACTTCAAAGAATGCACCTTCATACCATGTGTGGTGCTGGCGAGAAGAAGGTTGGTCTTTTTGGCATTAGTGATGCTCTTGTGCCTTTTCAAGTACTCCTTCACGTAGCTGCTCATTTCTACAAAAAGTATAAAACTGAGTAAGGCACCGAGGCCTCACATAAAGGAATAAAGAAAACAACAACTCCATAGAACATAACTCTTAGGGTTTGGGGGGCTCTGTTAAGCCCTAGAAGTAATCCCATAAGCTTCTACCAACCTCTTCCTCGCCCTTCTCCTAGTTCTAAGGGTTCCTCACACTTGGGTAAGTCTAGTGGACCCTACTAATCACCGCCCACCTAAGGGTCATCTCATTAATCTTTGTTTAATGGATGGGGAACAACCCCATAAAATTGTTGTTTCCCACCATCGCCACCAGCTACCTCAATAATGGCCCTTAGAGCCATCGTATATCAGCAATAGCTTGACCAAGACCTGCTAGGGCATATCACCAAACTGGTAAGGTAACCCTCACACTTGTTCCCTCAGCATAAAAAAGAAGAGCTCCTTCCATACCGCCTAAGAATCCTTGTAAGATATGAAGGAAAATGACTTGTTGGCTCCTCATTTGATGAGGGGTAATATGGAAGAACCTACCAACCTTCTTCAAATCCAACAAATAAAACTGGAGAAAAACATCTAGTAGTGAAGTTACCATCGCAAATTTGCAATAGATGATGAACCCATTCAATATGACCAAGGAAGGCACACCCAAGAAAGGCAAGGACCCATTGAAGATATCTAGTGGACCAATGACAAGAAAGAAAGCTAAAGAGCTCACTAGTGCACTTCAAGCCTTTGTTTGAAGCCTCTTCATAGAGAATGGAAATGGAACTTCACAAGGAGTTATTGGAACCTTCAAGACATCATATGAGGATGATGACCAAGATTGGTACCTAGTCCTAGAGTGCCTAGACAAGTCACAAGACAAAGAACCCCAAGGACACCTCTTAAGTGCGCCCTTAGAGCCACCTTAAGTGTTTCAAGCCCATTTTGCCTCTACAAGCTGGATCTTCCAGCTATAACATTTCAAGACCTCTTTCCAACATTTTAGAGGAATAATAACGCCATTGGAACTCAAATATTCATTCTTGAAGCTGAAGATACAAGAAAAAAACCCTAAAGAGCCCAAAGTGTACCTGAGAAGACCATTTAGGGGTTTTTAGGGCCAAACTTGTATTTACACTCTATTTTCATCAATTTTATAGTTATTTATATTATTTAGGATGTTATTTAGGCTATGGAATTAATTTAGCACATTTAGGACAAGTGGCATACGCTACATACCTTAAACATTGTTAAAAGGGTTTAGGAGTCCTAGTTTGACTAGGTTTTCTTAAGTCCTTTGTAACTAGGTTTCCTAGGTGACTTGGGCTGCGAATTTTGCTAAGTCTTTTACCCTAGTTTAGGCCTATAAATAGGAACTTATTCTAGTAGTGAAACACATCTTTCAATTGAAATAATGTCGCTACTTTGGAGAGAATTCTCTTTAGTTCTTTGCGGACTACCTTGTTGCAAAGTTGCTTGTGTTCTTGGTTTTCTTCTACTTCCTGTTTCTAATCACAAGTTGATTAGGGGTGGTTGTCAAGTCTAGTATCTTTGATGCTGATGTCTTGTGGAGCTTGGTAAAATTTCTTGGGTGCGTTTCATGGTCCTTAGACCATTAGGGTTCGCTTTAGTTGCTATCAAAGCCACAAGTTCCATTCAAAGGACATATCTTTGTGTTCTTGTTTCTCTTCATTTCTTCTTTCACATCTGTTGAATAATTTCATGTCTCAATTCTCTATTTTAATCCTTTTCTTCTTGTTTCAGGTTCATGTTCTTTGTTCTATCTTTGTTTCAAATCAAGAATCACAAAAACAACAAAAAGAAGTCAAATAGTGCTACCTTGTGTTCTCAGTTTTAGTTTGTTTGCTCTCTTTTGTTTCTTATCTTTCTATTTCATGCCCAGCCCTTTTAATCACTATTGTTTTCATTGTGTTCGGCATCCTAGAGTTAAGAAAAACACCAAAAAAGAAAGGATCCAAGTTCAGGAAGTTTTGGTATCCAAAAAGTTGTTTCAAATTGTGCATGTTTTCATGGTTTCATGTCTTGGTCAAAAAGAAATGTAACTTTTTATCTTTGGCAACAACGAACTTCAAGGAAAAAGTTGTTTTAGCTTTAAATAACAAGCAAAGAAAAAGGAGAAGAAGAAGAAGAAGAAACAACAAAAGAAAAGAAAGGAAAAGAAAAGAAAAGAAAAGAAAGGAGTTTTGCAAAAGAAGTTGCACAAAGTGTTTTGCTTTTTGTGCCCACAAACCCTAACCCTTTGTTTTGAGCCTAGAGCTTTCTTTGTGGTTCTTGTGATCTTCAATTGCAAGAGCTTCCTAGAGTCTTTTAAGGCTTGTTTAGCCCACCTCTTTTGGAGTCAAAATTGTTTTCAAGAGTTCAAGTTTTCTTGTGTGCTTTAAGGACAGTTTTCTTAGAACTTTTGAGAACTCTTTGAATAGTAATATTCTCATTAACAAATTGAGTGTTTGAGTGTTCATCTTTTAAGTGAAACACATGAGGTGAGTGTGTATAAGGATATTTGTTTTTTGGAGTATGGAGGGCCAGGAGGATAGGAGGATATGATCAAGGAAGGCACACCCAAGGAAGGCAAGGACCCATTGAGGATATCTAGTGGACCAATGAAAAGAAAGAAAGCTAAAGAGCTCATTAGTGCAGTTCAAGCCTTTGTTTGAAGCTTCTTCATGGAGAATGGACATGGAACTTCACAAGGAGTTACTGCAACTTTCAAGACATCATATGAGGATGATGACCAAGCTTGGTACTCAGTCCTAGAGTTCCTAGACAAGTCACAAGACAAGGAACCCCAAGGACACCTCTCAAGTGCACCCTTAGAGCCACCTTGAGTGTTTCAATCCCATGTTGCCTCTACAAGCTGGATCTTCCAGCTATAACATTTCAAGACCTCTTTCCAACATTTTAGAGGAATAATCATGCCATTGGAACTCAAATATTCATTCTTGGAGCTGAAGATACAAGAAAAAAACCGAAAAGAGCCCAAAGTGTACCTGAGAAGACCATTTAGGGGTTTTTAGGGGAAAACTTGTATTTACACTCTATTTTCATTAATTTTCTAGTTATTTATATTATTTAGGATGTTATTTAGGCTATGGAATTAATTTAGCTCATTTAGGACAAGTGGCATACGCTACACACCTTAAACGTTGTTAAAAGGGTTTAGGAGTCCTAGTTTGACTAGGTTTTCTTAAGTCCTTTGTAACTAGGTTTCCTAGGTGACTTGGGCTGCAAATTTTGCTGCATCTTTTGGCCTAGTTTAGGCCTATAAATAGGAACTTATTCTAGTAGTGAAACACAGCTTTCAATTGAAATAATATTGCTACTTTGGAGAGAATTCTCTTTAGTTCTTTGCGGACTACCTTGGTGCACAAGTTGGTTGTGTTCTTCGTTTTCTTGTACTTCTTGTTTCTAATCACAAGTTGATTAGGGTTGGTTGTCAAGTCTAGTCTCTTTGATGCTGATGTCTTGTGGAGCTTGGAAAAATTTCTTGGTTGTGTTTCATGGTCCTTATACCATTGGGGTTCGCATTAGTTGCTATCAAAGCCACAAGTTCCATTTAAAGGAAATATCTTTGTGTTCTTGTTTCTCTTCATTTCTTCTTTTAAATCTGTTCAATAATTTCATGTCTCAATTCTCTATTTTAATCCTTTTCTTCTTGTTTCAGGTTCATGTTCTTTGTTCCATCTTTGTTTCAAATCAAGAATCACAAAAACAACAAAAAGAAGTCAACTAGTGCTACCTTGTGTTCTCAGTTTTAGTTTGTTTGTTCTCTTTTGTTTCTTATCTTTCTATTTCATGCCCAGCCTGTTACCCACACTAGGGTAGTCCAGTTATGGTGCGAAAACTGTGCATTTAGACTCCCAGGATTGTTAATGTTCTGTAGGCCATCAGAACACTACCCTTAGTGTGCATACCCAAGTGGCCCTCTTGGGCACTAGGTAAATACTTGCATATTGGTCCAACCATCACACACATATTCACATTTCATGCACACCATGGCAGCAAAGAAGGAAAACACTAGCACAAGTCTTAGTTTTGGCTTCCATACATTAGGCAATCTTGTTAAGTTCTAGTGGCCAGCTACTGCACCTGTAACTTCCACTAATAAACTGTATCATTATAGCCACATAGTCCCCTATTTTATTTGCTCCATTATCAATTAGAGACTTAGAGCAAACCAAATAATTTTTTTTTACATCAATAGCCCAGCTATGGACCAAGTTATGGATTTTTTAAGTTGGTTACAAAATTCTGACCAAATGAACAGTAACTAAGCCAACTTTGCAACATCATATCTTTGGCTACAGGGATCTAAATCCAGAAATTAAAAATCCCAGTTAACCCTCTAGATGTCCTCTAGGTGTGGTAAACATTTCATACCAAGGTACATTCTACACAGGGAGATATTAAACTTTATGTCCAGAGTCGAAATTCTGGCAACTTTTGGACCATTTTGCCCATATAATTTTTCCAAACCATGCAAACACTTCATTCACAAGGGGAAAGCCCTCCAAGGCTATCCCATATATGTCCATTACACATAGGAATTACATTCCCTTTCTTTTAACAACTTTATGTGGCCAAAACAGAATTTACAAGTAAGCAGCCCATCATTCACACTTAGGCAGCTTTGCACCACATCACTTACATAGCCAAAACATTACTCAAATGTTCACATACTTGTCTCATTTTACATACACTACATGTACATGCATACATGCACTACAAAATGGTCTTAACTCAGCTAAATACGCACCCTAGGTTACAGGAGGTCCTGAGACACAATGGACTCCAAAAACAGGATGCTGGACAGCTGCTGCACAACACAATAAGTACCACCATTAAAAATACCAAATGTGCTCCTAAAATCACCAAAATTTCCAGATCATAACTAGACATATGGAAGTTCATGTACCTGAAATTTCAGATCAAAACTCAAACCACAAAGGTTAGTTTGAAGGTGATCTTTCTGCTGGACCTGAAATGACAGAATTGAGGGGAGTAAGTTTCATTGAGAAACTTAGTAAGGGTAGCACTTGGATTCAATAGGCAATGTAACCATCATTAAAACCTGCATCCAAAGACACTAAAACACAAAAAACCACAATGCATATATACAAGATATAGCAACCAAATGCAGCAGCCAAACACAAACAACAAACACATGAAATGTGGCAGCAACATATACCATAGGTTAGTCCATAAAACACATAATAAACATAACCAAATCACTATGGCAGCCCTCCTCAAGCTAATGCTTGGTCTTAGGAGGATTTTAACAGTAGTTAGTACTAACTTTTGGGCTCTAGAAACCCAGAAATTCGCTGCCATCACTGTGCACTTCACACTAGGTCACAAAACCTTCAATAAGTGCACTCCCCTCACTAAGCTTGGTTCATCAAGCACATGGCTCTCTTCCAAGCTTAGCCCTAGCTCCATGGATGTTTGAAAATACAGAAAACAACCCATGAGAGCAAGAGAACCCTTACCTTGATGGGTATGCTGAAATTGGAGCTTGATCCTAGGTGCACTCAAGCAATAGCACCAAATAGCTTCCAATTGTGCTTCCTTGACTTCAATTGCAAGTAGTTTTGAGTTTGAAGGTATGGTGGCTATGGAGGAAGTGTGGAGGAGAGGGCTAGCTTTCTTTTTTTCCGGTGGAGGCCAAAATTTAGAGAAGCAAAGGTGGTCTTGACTACTTTAATAGTCAAAAGTACACTAAACACACTTAAGTAGTCTTAACCTTGTCTTATGTCATTTCCCTTCCTACAAGATTATGGTTTCTTAGTCTTAATCTCTTGGCCCACATTTGACCATCCTTATCTTCCTTTAGCAGCCCTCCTTATGTGTGATAACCCCACAAAACTTCCATTTGACGCAAGTCATAGACATACACATCTTAAGGCCTACATTAGAACACCTAGGTCCTTTATGCCTTTTTGTGTTTTCTTTGTCCTTAGTTGTCTTCCATAAGCAATTTGGTCCTCCAATAGCACTTTCATACCATTCATATCCTTCCGATAACTCTCCAAATCTCTTTTCTGAAAGTTTTGCAATTTAGTACCCGAATTTTCAAAATCTTACAAAAAAGTCCATAGGTTGCTTGACAAACAAGCAATCCTTAAGGCTTTTCTTGGGGACCAAGTTACCAACTTGGAATACTTTTAAGGAGGTGTTGATCATAGCTTCCCCCCCCCCCCCACACTACAATCACTATGGTGAGAATTACACAATATAATGGTTTTTAGCCATTATGGCACACTTGTAATTCTCCCACTTTATGAGGTGGTAACACAGCCCTTTTAATCTCTCTTGTTTTCATTGTGTTTGGCATCCTAGAGTTAAGAAAAACACCAAAAAAAGAAGGATCCAAGTTCAGGAAGTTTCGGTATCCAAAAAGTTGTTTCAAATTGTGCATCTTTTCATGGTTTCATGTCTTACCAAAAAGAAATGTAACTTTTTATCTTTGGTAGCAATGAACTTTAAGGAGAAAGTTGTTTTAGATTTAAATAACAAGCAAAAAAAAAAAGGAGAAGAAGAAGAACAAGAAAGAACAAAAGAAAAGAAAGGAAAAGAAAAGGAAAGAAAGGAGTTTTGCAAAAGAAGTTGCACAAAGTGTTTTGCTTTTTCTGCCCACAAACCCTAACCTTTTGTTTAGAGCCTAGAGCTTTCTTTGTGGTTCTTGTGATCTTCAATTGCAAGAGCTTCCTAAAGTCTTTTAAGGCTTGTTTAGCCCACCTCTTTTGGAGTCAAAATTGTTTTCAAGAATTCAAGTTTTCTTGGGTGCTTTGAGGGCAGTTTTCTTAGAACTTTTTGAGAACTCTTTCAACAGTAATATTCTCATTAACAAATTAAGTGTTTGAGTGTTCATCTTTTAAGTGAAACACATGAGGAGAGTGTGTGTGAGGATCTTTATTTTTTGGAGTACGGAGGGCCAGGAGGATAGGAGGATATGATCAAGGAAGGCACACCCAAGGAAGGCAAGGACCCATTGAAGATATCAAGTGGAACAATGACAAGAAAGAAAGCTAAAGAGCTCACCAGTGAACTTCAAGTCTTTGTTTGAAGCTTCTTCATGGAGAATGGACATGGAACTTCACAAGGAGTTACTGGAACTTTCAAGACATCATATGAGGATGATGACCAAGCTTGGTACTCATTCCTAGAGTGCCTAGACAAGTCACAAGACAAGGAACCCCAAGGACACCTCTCAAGTGCACCTTTAGAGCCACCTTGAGTGTTTCAAGCCCATGTTGCCTCTACAAGCTGGATCTTTCAGCTATAACATTTCAAGACCTCTTTCCAACATCTAAGAGGAATAATCATTCCATTGGAACTCAAATATTCATTCTTGGAGCTGAAGATACAAGAAAAAAACCGTAAAGAGCCGAAAGTGTACCTGAGAAGACCATTTGGGGGTTTTTAAGGCCAAACTTGCATTTACAGTCTATTTTCGTTAATTCTCTAGTTATTTATATTATTCAGGATGTTATTTATGCTATTGAATTAATTTAGCTCATTTAGGACAAGTGGCATACGCTACACACCTTAAACATTGTTAAAAGGGTTTAGGAGTCCTAGTTTGACTAGGTTTTCTTAAGTCCTTTGTAACTAGGTTTCCTAGGTGACTTGGGCTGCGAATTTTGCTGAGTCTTTTGGTCTAGTTTAGGCCTATAATTAGGAACTTATTCTAGTAGTGAAACACAGCTTTCAATTGAAATAATATTGCTACTTTGGAGAGAATTCTCTTTAGTTCTTTGCGGACTACCTTGGTGCACAAGTTGCTTGTGTTCTTGGTTTTCTTGTACTTCTTGTTTCTAATCACAAGTTGACTAGGGGTGGTTGCCAAGTCTAGTCTCTTTGATGCTGATGTCTTGTGGAGCTTGGAAAAATTTCTTGGGTGTGTTTCATGGTCCTTATACCATTGGGGTTCGCATTAGTTGCTATCAAAGCCACAAATTCCATTCAAAGGACATATCTTTGTGTTCTTGTTTCTCTTCATTTCTTCTTCCAAATCTATTCAATAATTTCATGTCTCAATTCTCTATTGTAATCCTTTTCTTCTTGTTTCAGGTTCATGTTCTTTGCTCCATCTTTGTTTCAAATCAAGAATCACAAAAACAACAAAAAGAAGTCAACTAGTGCTACCTTGTGTTCTCGGTTTCAGTTTTGTTTGTTCTCTTTTGTTTCTTATCTTCCTATTTCATGCCCAGCCCTTTCAATCTCTCTTGTTTTCATTGTGTTCGGCATCCTAGAGTTAAGAAAAATACCAAAAAAGGAAGGATCAAAGTTCAGGAAGTTTCAGTATCCAAAAAGTTGTTTCAAATTGTGCATCTTTTCATGGTTTCATGTCTTGCCAAAAAGAAATGTAACTTTTTATCTTTGGTAGCAACGAACTTTAAGGAGAATGTTGCGTTAGCTGTAAATAACAAGGAAAAAAAAAGAAGAAGAAACAGAAGAAATAGCAAAAGAAAAGAAAAGAAAAGAAAAGAAAGGAGTTTTGCAAAAGAAGTTGCACAAAGTGTTTTGCTTTTTGTGCCCACAAACCCTAACCTTTTGTTTAGAGCCTAGAGATTTCTTTGTGGTTCTTGTGATCTTCAATTGTAAGAGCTTCCTAGAGTCTTTAAAGTTTTGTTTAGCCCACCTCTTTTGGAGTCAAAATTGTTTTGAAGAATTCAAGTTTTCTTGTGTGCTTTGAGGACAGTTTTCTTAGAACTTTTTGAGAAGTCTTTGGATAGTAATATTCTCATTAACAAATTGAGTGTTTGAGTGTTCATCTTTTAAGTGAAACACATGAGGTGAGTGTGTGTGAGGATCTTTGTTTTTTCGAGTATGGAGGGCCAGGAGGATAGGAGGATATGATCAAGGAAGGCACACCCAAGGAAGGCAAGGACCCATTGAGGATATCTAGTGGACCAATGACAAGAAAGAAAGCTAAAGAGCTCACCAGTGAACTTCAAGTCTTTGTTTGAAGCTTCTTCATGGAGAATGGACGTGGAACTTCACAAGGAGGTACTGAAACTTTCAAGACATCATATGAGGATGATGACCGAGCTTGGTACTCAGTCCTAGAGTGCCTAGACAAGGAACCCCAAGGACACCTCTCAAGTGCACCCTTAGAGCCACCTTGAGTGTTTCAAGCCCATGTTGCCTCTACAAGCTGGATCTTTCAGCTATAACACTTCAAGACCTCTTTCCAACATTTAATAGGAATAATCATGCCATTGGAACTCAAATATTCATTCTTGGAGCTGAAGATACAAGAAAAAATCCGTAAAAAGCCCAAAGTGTAACTAAGAAGACCATTTGGGGGTTTTGAAGGCCAAACTTCTATTTACACTCTATTTTCGTTACTTTTCTGGTTATTTATATTATTTAGGATGTTATTTAGGCTATGGAATTCATTTAGCTCATTTATGACATGTGGCATACGCTACACACCTTAAACATTGTTAAAAGGGTTTAGGAGTCCTAGTTTGACTAGGTTTTCTTAAGTCCTTTGTAACTAGGTTTCCTAGGTGACTTGGGCTGCGAATTTTGCTGAGTCTTTTGGCCTAGTTTAGGCCTCTAAATAGGAACTTATTCTAGTAGTAAAACATAGCTTTCAATTGAAATCATGTTGCTACTTTGGAGAGAATTCTCTTTAGTTCTTTAAGGACTACCTTGGTGCACAAGTTGCTTGTGTTCTTGCTTTTCTTGTACTTCTTGTTTCTTATCACAAGTTGACTAGGGGTGGTTGTCAAGTCTAGTCTCTTTGATGCTGATGTCTTGTGGAGCTTGGAAAAATTTCTTGGGTGTGTTTCATGGTCCTTATACCATTGGGGTTCACTTTAGTTGCTATCAAAGCCAAAAGTTCCATTCAAAGGACATATCTTTGTGTTCTTGTTTCTCTTCATTTCTTCTTTTAAATCTGTTCAATAATTTCATGTCTCAATTCTCTATTTTAATCCTTTTCTTCCTGTTTCAGGTTCATGTTCTTTGTTCCATCTTTGTTTCAAATCAAGAATCACAAAAACAACAAAAAGAAGTCAACTAGTGCTACCTTGTGTTCTTGGTTTTAGTTTGTTTGTTCTCTTTTGTTTCTTATCTTTCTATTTCATGCCTAGCCTTTTTAATCTCTCTTGTTTTCATTGTGTTCGGCATCCTAGAGTTAAGAAAAACACCAAGAAAAGAAGGACCCAAGTTCAGGAAGTTTTGGCATCCAAAAAGTTGTTTCAAATTGTGCATGTTTTCATGGTTTCATGTCGAGGCCAAAAAGAAATGTAACTTATTATCTTTGGTAGCAACGAACTTCAAGGAGAAAGTTGTTTTAGCTTTAAATAACAAGCAAAAAAAAAAAGGAAGAAGAAGAAGAAGAAAGAACAAAAGAAAAGAAAAGAAAAGAAAAGAAAGGAAAGGAGTTTTGCAAAAGAATCTGTACAAAGTGTTTTGCTTTTTGTATCGACAAGCCCTAACCCTTTGCTTTGCGCCTAGAGCTTTCTTTGTGGTTCTTGTGGTCTTCAATTGCAAGAGCTTCCTAGAGTCTTTTAAGGCTTGTTTAGCCCACCTCTTTTGGAGTCAAAATTGTTTTCAAGAATTCAAGTTTTCTTGTGTGCTTTAAGGACAGTTTTCTTAGAACTTTTGAGAACTCTTTGAACAGTAATATTCTCATTAACAAATTAAGTGTTTGAGTGTTCATCTTTTAAGTGAAACACATGAGGTGAGTGTGTATGAGGATCTTTGTTTTCTAGAGTATGGAGGGCCAGGAGGATAGGAGGATATGATCAAGGAAGGCACACCCAAGGAAGGCAAGGACCCATTGAAGATATCTAGTGGACCAATGACAAGAAAGAAAGCTAAAGAGCTCACCAGTGCACTTCAAGCCTTTGTTTGAAGCTTCTTCATGGAGAATGGACATGTAACTTCACAAGCAGTTACTGGAACTTTCAAGATAGTATATGAGGATGATGACAAAGCTTGGTACTCAGTCCTAGAGTGCCTAGGCAAGTCACAAGACAAGGAACCCCAAGGACACCTCTCAAGTGCACCCTTAGAGCCACCTTGAGTGTTTCAAGCCCATTTTGCCTTTACAAGCTGGATGTTTCAGCTATCACATTTCAAGACCCCTTTCCAACATTAAATAGGAATAATCATGCCATTGGAACTCAAATATTCATTCTTGGAGCTGAAGATACAAGAAAAAAACCCCAAAGAGCCCAAAGTGTAGCTAAGAAGACCATTTGGGGGTTTTTAGGACCAAACTTGTATTTACACTCTATTTTCATTAATTTTCTAGTTATTTATATTATTTAGGATTTTATTTAGGCTATGGAATTAATTTAGCTCATTTAGGACAAGTGGCATATGCTACACACCGTAAACTTTGTTAAAAGGGTTTAGGAGTCCTAGTTTGACTAGGTTTTCTCAAGTCCTTTGTAACTAGGTTTCCTAGGTGACTTGGGCTGCGAATTTTGTTCAGTCTTTTGGCCTAGTTTAGGCCTATAAATAGGAACATATTCTAGTCATGAAACACAACTTTCAATTGAAATAATATAGCTACTTTGGAGCTTACTCTCTTTAGTTCTTTCCGGACTATGTTGGTGCACAAGTTCCTTGTGTTCTTGGTTTTCTTGTACTTCTTGTTTCTAATCAC
The DNA here is from genome assembly GCA_005392925.1 of Aquilaria sinensis. Classification (NCBI taxonomy): domain Eukaryota; kingdom Viridiplantae; phylum Streptophyta; class Magnoliopsida; order Malvales; family Thymelaeaceae; genus Aquilaria; species Aquilaria sinensis. Next base: position 20,014 of record SMDT01000818.1, read on the forward strand.
AAGTTGATTAGGGGTGGTTGTCAAGTGTAGTCTCTTTCATGATAATGTGTTGTGGAGCTTGGAAAAATTTCTTGGGTGTGTTTCATGGTCCTCACACCATTGGGGTTTGCATTAGTTGCTATCAAAGCCACAAGTTCCATTCAAAAGAAATATCTTTGTGTTCTTGTTTCTCTTCATTTATTCTTTCAAATCTGTTCAATAATTTCATGTATCAATTCTCTATGTAATCCTTTTCTTCTTGTTTCAGGTTCTTGTTCTTTGTTCCATCGTTGTTTCAAATCAAGAATCACAAAAACAACAAAGAGAAGTCAACTAGTGCTACCTTGTGTTCTCGGTTTTAGTTCATTTGTTCTATTTTGTTTCTTATCTTTCTATTTCATGCCCAGCCTTTTTAATCTCTCTTGTTTTCATTGTGTTCGGCATCCTAGAGTTAAGAAAAACACCAAAAAAAAAGGATTCAAGTTCAGGAAGTTTCGGTATCCAAAAAGTTGTTTCAAATTGTGCATGTTTTCATGGTTTCATGTCTTGGCCAAAAAGAAATGTAACTTTTTATCTTTGGTAGCAACGAACTTCAAGGAGAAAGTTGTTTTAGCTTTAAATAACAAGCAAAAAAAAAGGAGAAGAAAAAAAGAAGAAAGAACAAAAGAAAAGAAAGGAAAGCAAAAGAAAAGAAAAGAAGGGAGTTTTGCAAAATAAATTGCACAAAGTGTTTTGCTTTTTGCACCCACAAATCCTAACCCTTTGTTTTGAGCCTTGAGCTTTCTTTGTGGTTCTTGTAATCTTCAATTATAAGAGCTTCCTAGAGTCTTTTAAAGCTTGTTTAGCCTACCTCTTTTGGAGTCAAAATTGTTTTGAAGAATTCAAGTTTTCTTGTGTGCTTTGAGGATAGTTTTCTTAGAACTTTTGAGAACTCTTTCAATAGTAACATTCTCATTAACAAGGTGAGTGTTTGAGTGTTCATCTTTTAAGTGCAACACATGAGGTGAGTGTGTGTGAGGATCTTTGCTTTTTGGAGTGTGGAGGGCCAGGAGGATAGGAGGATATGATCAAGGAAGGCACACCCAAGGAAGGCAATGGCCCCTTGAAGATATCTAGTGGACCAATGACAAGAAAGAAAGGTAAAGAGCTCATTAGTGCACTTCAAGCCTTTGTTTGAGGCTTCTTCACAGAGAGTGGACATGGAACTTCACAAGGAGTTACTGAAACTTTCAAGACATCATATGAGGATGACGACCAAGCTTGGTACTCAGTTCTAGATTGCCTAGACAAGTCACAAGACAAGGAACCCCAAGGACCCCTCTCAAGTGCACCCTCAAAGCCACCTTGCCTCTACAAGCTGGATCTTTCAACTGTAACTTTTCAAGACCTCTTTCCAACATTTTAGAGGAATAATCATGCCATTGGAACTCAAATATTCATTCTTGGAGCTGAAGATACAAGAAAAAAACCCTAAAGAGCCCAAAGTGTACCTGAGAAGATCATTGAGGGGTTTTTAGGGGCAAACTTGTATTTACACTCTATTTTCGTTAATTTCCTTTTGATTTTTATTATTTAGGATGTTCTTTAGGCTATGAAACTAATTTAGCTCATTTAGGACAAGTGGCATACGCTACACACCTTAAACATTGTTAAAAGGGTTTAGGAGTCCTAGTTTGAGTAGGTTTTCTTAAGTCCTTTGTAACTAGGTTTCCTAGGTGACTTGGGCTGCGAATTTTGCTGAGTCTTTTGGTCTAGTTTAGGCCTATAAATAGGAACTTATTCTAGTAGTGAAACACAGTTTTCAATTGAAGTAATATTGCTACTTTGGAGAGAATTCTCTTTAGTTCTTTGCGGACTACCTTGGTGCACAAGTTGCTTGTGTTCTTGGTTTTCTTGTACTTCTTGTTTCTAATCACAAGTTGACTAGGGGTGGTTGTCAAGTCTAGTCTCTTTGATGCTGATGTCTTGTGGAGCTTGGAAAAATTTCTTGGGTGTGTTTCATGGTCCTTATACCATTGGGGTTCACATTAGTTGCTATCAAAGCCACAAGTTCCATTCAAAGGACATATCTTTGTGTTCTTGTTTCTCTTCATTTCTTCTTTCAAATCTGTTCAATAATTTCATGTCTCAATTCTCTATTTTAGTCCTTTTCTTCTTGTTTCAGGTTCATGTTCTTTGTTCCATCTTTGTTTCAAATCAAGAATCAGAAAAACAATAAAAAGAAGTCAACTAGTGCTACCTTGTGCTCTCGATTTTAGTTTGTTTGTTCCCTTTTGTTTCTTATCTTTCTATTTGATGCCCAAGCCTTTTAATCTCTCTTGTTTTCATTGTGTTCAGCATCCTAGAGATAAGAAAAACACCAAAAAAAAAGAAGGATCCAAGTTCAGGAAGTTCGGTATCCAAAAAGTTGTTTCAAATTGTGCATGTTTTCATGGTTTCATGTGTTGGCCAAAAAGAAATGTAACTTTTTATCTTTGGTAGCGAAAGACTTTAAGGAGAAAGTTGCTTTAGCTTTAAATAGCAAGCAAAAAAAAAGGAAAAAAAAAAGAAGAAAGAACAAAAGAAAAGAAAGGAAAGCAAAATTAAAGAAAAGAAAGGAGTTTTGCAAAAGAAGTTGCACAAAGTCTTTTGCTTTTTGCGCCCACAAACCCTAACCCTTTGTTTTGAGCCTTGAGCTTTCTTTGTGGTTCTTGTAATCTTCAATTATAAGAGCTTCCTATTGTCTTTTAAAGCTTGTTTAGCCCACATCTTTTGGAGTCAAAATTGTTTTGAGGAATTCAAGTTTTCTTGTGTTCTTTGAGGACAATTTTCTTAGAACTTTTGAGAACTCTTTGAATAGTAATATTCTCATTAACAAATTGAGTGTTTGAGTGTTCATCTTTTAACTGAAACACATGAGGTGAGTGTGTGTGAGGATCTTTGTTTTCTGGAGTCTGGAGGGCCAGGAGGACAGGAGGATATGATCAAGGAAGGCACACCCAAGGAAGGCAAGGACCCATTGAAGATATCTAGTGGACCAATGACAAGAAAGAAAGCTAAAGTGCTCACTAGTGCACTGCAAGCCTTTGTTTGAAGCTTCTTCATGGAGAATGGACATGGAACTTCACAAGCAGCTACTAGAACTTTCAAGACATCATATGAGGATGATGATCAAGCTTGGTACTCAATCCTAGAGTGCCTAGACAAGTCACAAGACAAGGAACCCCAAGGACACCTCTCAAGTGCACCCTTAGAGCCACCTTGAATGTCTCAAGCCCATGTTGCCTTTATAAGCTGGATCTTTCAGCTATAACATTTCAAGACCTCTTTCCAACATTTAAGAGGAATAATCATGCCATTGGAACTCAAATATTCATTCTTGGAGTTGAAGATACAAGAAAAATACCCTAAAGAGCCCAAAGTGTACCTGTAAAATCATTTGGGGGTTTTTCGGGGAAAACTTGTATTTACACTCTATTTTCATTAAATTTCTAGTTATTTATATTATTTAGGATGTTATTTAGGCTATGGAATTAATTTAGCTCATTTAGGACAAGTGGCATACGCTATACACCTTAAACATTGTTAAAAGGGTTTAGGAGTCCTAGTTTGGCTAGGTTTTCTTATGTCCTTTGTAACTAGGTTTCCTAGGTGACTTGGGCTAAGAATTTTTCTGAGTCTTTTACCCTAGTTTAGCCCTATAAATAGGAACTTATTCTAGTAGTGAAATAGAGCTTTCAATTGAAATAATGTTGCTACTTTGGAGAGAATTCTCTTTAGTTCTTTGCGGACTACCTTGGTGCACAAGTTGCTTGTGTTCTTGGTTTTCTTGTACTTCTTGTTTCTAATCACAAGTTGATTAGGGGTGGTTGTCAAGTCTAGTCTCTTTGATGTTGATGTCTTGTGGAGATTGGAAAAATTTATTGGGTGTGTTTCATGGTCCTTATACCGTTGGGGTTCGCATTAGTTGCTATCAAAGCCACAAGTTCCATTCAAAGGACGTATCTTTGTGTTCTTGTTTCTCTTCATTTCTTCTTGCAAATCTATTTAATAATTTCATGTCTCAATTCTTTATTTTAATCCTTTTCTTCTTATTTCAGGTTCATGTTCTTTGTTCTATCTTTGTTTCAAATCAAGAATCACAAAAACAACAAAGAGAAGCTAACTAGTGCTACCTTGTGTTCTCAGTTTTAGTTTGTTTGTTCTCTTTTGTTTCTTATCTTTCTATTTCATGCCCAGCCATTTTAATCTCTCTTGTTTTCATTGTGTTCGACATCTTAGAGTTAAGAAAAACACCCAAAAAAACAAAGATCCAAGTTCAGGAAGTTTCGATATCCAAAAAGTTGTTTCAAATTGTGCATGTTTTCATGGTTTCATGTCTTGGCCAAAAAGAAATGTAACTTTTTATCTTTGGTAGCAACGAACTTTAAGGAGAAGGTTGTTTTAGCTTTAAATAGCAAGTAAAAAAAAAGGAAAAAAAAGAAGAAGAAGAAAGAACAAAAGAAAAGAAAGGAAAGCAAAAGAAAAGAAAAGATGGGAGTTTTGCAAAAGAAGTTGCACAAAGTGTTTTTCTTTTTGTGCCCACAAACCCTAACCGTTTTTTTTTAGCCTTGAGCTTTCTTTGTGGTTATTGTAATCTTCAATTATAAGAGCTTACTAGAGTCTTTTAAAGCTTGTTTAGCCCACCTCTTTTGGAGTCAAAATTGTTTTGAAGAATTCAAGTTTTCTTGTGTGCTTTGAGGACAGTTTTCTTAGAACTTTTGAGAACTCTTTGAATAGTAACATTCTCATTAACAAAGTGATTGTTTGAGTGTTCATCTTTTAAGTGCAACACATGAGGTGAGTGTGTGTGTGAGGATCTTCATTTTTTGGAGTATGGAGGGCCAGGTAGATTGGAGGATATGATCAAGGAAAGCACACCCAAGTAAGGCAAGGACCCACTGAAGATATCTAGTGGACCAATGACAAGAAAGAAAGCTAAAGAGCTCACTAGTGCACTTCAAGCCTTTGTTTGAGGCTTCTTCACGGAGAATGGACATGGAACTTCACAAGCAGTTCCTGGAAATTTCAAGACATCATATGAGGATGATTACCAAGCTTGGTACTCAATCCTAGAGTGCCTAGACAAGTCACAAGACAAGGAACCCCATGGACACCTCTCAAGTGCACCCTTAGAGGCACCTTGAGTATTTCAAGCCCATTTTGCCTCTACAAGCTGGATCTTTCAGCTATTACATTTCAAGACCTCTTTCCAACATTTAAGAGGAATAATCATGCCATTGGAACTCAAATATTCATTCTTGGAGCTGAAGATACAAGAAAAATACCCTAAAGAGCCCAAAGTGTACCTGAGAAAATCATTTGGGGGTTTTTAGCGGCAAACTTGCTTTTGCACTCTATTTTCATTAATTTTCTGGTTATTTATATTATTTAGGATGTTATTTAGGCTATGGAATTCATTTAGCTCATTTAGGACAAGTGGCATGCGCTACACACCTTAAACATTGTTAAAAGGGTTTAGGAGTCCTAGTTTGACTAGGTTTTCTTAAGTCCTTTGTAACTAGGTTTCCTAGGTGACTTGGGATGCGAATTTTGCTGAGCCTTTTACCCTAGTCTAGGCCTATAAATAGGAACTTATTCTAGTAGAGAAATAGAGCTTTCAATTGAAATAATGTTGATACTTTGGAGAGAATTCTCTTTAGTTCTTTGCGGACTATCTTGGTGCACAAGTTCCTTGTGTTCTTGGTTTTCTTGTACTTCTTGTTTCTAGTCACAAGTTGATTAGGGGTGGCTTCCAAGTCTAGTCTCTTTGATGTTGATGTCTTGTGGAGCTTGGAAAAATTTATTGGGTGTGTTTCATGGTCCTATACCATTGGGGTTCGCATTAGTTGCTATCAAAGACACAAGTTCCATTCAAAGGACATATCTTTCTGTTCTTGTTTCTCTTCATTTCTTCTTTCAAATCTGTTCAATATTTTCATGTCTCATTTCTCTATTTCAATCCTTTTCTTCTTGTTTCAGGTTCATGTTCTTTGTTCCATCTTTGTTTCAAATCAAGAATCACAAAAATAACAAAAAGAAGTGAACTAGTGCTACCTTGTGTTCTCGGTTTTAGTTTGTTCGTTCTCTTTTGTTTCTTATCTTTCTATTTCATGCCCAGCCCTTTTAATCTCTCTTGTTTTCATTGTGTTCGGCATCCTAGAGTTAAGAAAAACACCAAAAAAAGAAGGATCCAAGTTTAGGAAGTTTCGGTATCCAAGAAGTTGTTTCAAATTGTGCTTGTTTTCATGGTTTCATGTCTTGGCCAAAAAGAAATGTAACTTTTTATCTTTTGTAGCAATGAACTTCAAGGAGAAAGTTGTTTTAGCTTTAAATAACAAGCAAAAAAAAAGGGGAAGAAGAAGAAGAAGAAAGAACAAAAGAAAATAAAGGGAAAGAAATGAAAAGAAAAGAAAGGAGTTTTGCAAAACAAGTTACACAAAGTGTTTTGCTTTTTGTGCCCACAAACCCTAACCCTTTGTTTTGAGCCTAGAGCTTTCTTTGTGGTTCTTGTGATCTTCAATTGCAAGAGCTTCCTAGAGTTTTTTAAGGCTTGTTTCATCCACCTCTTTTGGAGTCAAAATTGTTTTCAAGAATTCAAGTTTTCTTGTGTGCTTTGAGGACAGTTTTCTTAGAACTTTTGAGAACTCTTTGAATAGTAACATTCTCAATAACAAAGTGAGTGTTTGAGTGTTCATCTTTTAAGTGCAACACATGAGGTGAGTGTGTGTGAGGATCTCTATTTTCTAGAGTATGGAGGGCCAGCAGGATAGGAGGATATGATCAAGGAAGGCACACCCAAGAAATGAAAGGGCCCATTCAAGATATCTTGTGGACCAATGACAAGAAAGAAAGCTAAAGAGCTCACTAGTGCACTTCAAGCCTTTGTTTGAAGCTTCTTCACGGAGAATGGACGTGGAACTTCACAAGGAGTTATTGGAACTTTCAAGACATCATATGAGGTTGATGACCATGCTTGGTACTCAATCCTAGAGTGCCTAGACAAGTCACAAGACAAGGAACCCCAAGGACACCTCTCAAGTGCACCCTTAGAGCCACCTTAAGTGTTTCAAGCCCATTTTGCCTCTACAAGCTGGATCTTTCAGCTATAACATTTCAAGACCTCTTTCCAAAATTTAAGAGGAATAATCATGCCATTAGAACGCAAATATTCATACTTGGAGTTGAAGATACAAGAAAAAAACTATAACGAGGCCAAAGTGTACCTGAGAAGACCATTTGGGGGTTTTTAGGGCCAAACTTGTATTTACACTCTATTTTCATTAATTTTCTGGTTATTTATATTATTTAGGATGTTATTTAGGCTATGGAATTAATTTAGCTCATTTAGGACAAGTGGCATACGCTACACACCTTAAACACTATTAAAAGGGTTTAGGAGTCCTAGTTTGACTAGGTTTTCTTATGTCCTTTGTAACTAGGTTTCCTAGGTGGCTTGGGCTGCGAATTTTACTGAGTCTTTTACCCTAGTTTAGGCCTATAAATAGGAACTTATTCTAGTTGTAAAGCACAGCCTTCAATTGAAATAATATTGCAACTTTGGAGAGAATTCTCTTTAGTTCTTTGCGGACTACCTTGGTGCACAAGTTGCTTGTGTTCTTGGTTTTCCTGTACTTCTTGTTTCTAATCACAAGTTGATTAGGGGTGGGGTTCAAAGGTAGTCTCTTTGTTGTTGATGTCTTGTGTAGCTTGAAAAAATTTCTTGGGTGCGTTTCATGATCTTTATACCATTGTTGTTCGCATTAGTTGCTATCAAAGGCACAAGTTCCAGTCAATGGACATATCTTTGTGTTCTTGTTTCTCTTCATTTCTTGTTTCAAATCTGTTCAATAATTTCATTTCTTAATTCTCTATTTTAATCCTTTTCTTCTTGTTTCTGGTTCATGGTCTTTGTTCCATCTTTGTTTCAAATCAAGAATCACAAAAACAACAAAAAGAAGTCAACTAGTGCTACCTTCTGTTCTTGGTTTTAGTTTGTTTGTTCTCTTTTGTTTCTTATGTTTCTATTTCATGCCGAGCCCTTTTAATCTCACTTGTTTTCATTATGTTCGGCATCCTAGAGTTAAGAAGAACACCGAAAAAACAAGATCCAAGTTCAAGAAGTTTCGATATCCAAAAAGTTGTTTCAAATTGTGCATGTTTTCATAGTTTCCTGTCTTGGCCAAAATGAAATGTAACGTTTTATCTTTGGTACCAAGGTGTTAGTGTTGTGCCCAAAAGCCAATCATGAGATGATTGTATTTTTGCACATTGAGTCATGATATTTTATTAAGGCATTAATCTAGCAATTATGTTTGTTGCTTTGTTCCTGCGTAACTTAACAAACATAATTGTAACCCTAGAATAATGATATTCTTAAAAGTCCCTGGTCTAGTATTATTGTGGAGCGGGTTGCAATAATACATAACGACTAGCATATGTGAAGACTAATATGAGATATGTAGTCTACATATGGGTACAAGTTGGCTCCCGAAACCCAACACAAGGACATTCAAGGAGAAAGTTGTTTTAGCTTTAAATAGCAAGCAAAAAAAAAGGAGAAAAAAAAAGAAGAAAGAACAAAAGAAAAGAAATGAAAGGAAAATAAAAGAAAAGAAGGGAGTTTTGCAAAAGATGTTGCACAAAGTGTTTTGCTTTTTGCGCCCACAAACCCTAACCCTTTGTTTTGAGCCTTGAGCTTTCTTTGTGGTTCTTGTAATCTTCAATTATAAGAGCTTCCTAGAGTCTTTTAAAGCCTGTTTAGCCCATCTCTTTTGGAGTCAAAATTGTTTTCAAGAATTCAAGTTTCCTTGTGTGCTTTTAGGACAGTTTTCTTAGAACTTTTGAGAACTCTTTGAATTGTAATATTCTCATTAACAAGTTGGGTGTTTGAGTGTTCATCTTTTAAGTGAAACACATTAGGTGAGTGTGTGTGAGGATCTTTGTTTTTTGGAGTATGGAGGGCCAGGAGGATAGAAGGATGGAAGTAAGACAGTAAGGAGCCTACCATGAGAGAAGTTCAAGAAACTATCAATAGACTTGTGTGTAGGATTGAAGACATAGACTTGAGGTTGCCAAGGAGACCTAACCCCATCTTGCAACCATGCAAAGGTCCAAGGAGAAAAGAACCTGAGGAGGAAGAAGGAATTTGGTATGACGATGGGCTTTCAAGGAGGAAGGAGCCAAGGGAGGACAATAACCTTAACTCCATCAAACTTACCATTCCATCCATCCAAGGGAGGAGTGATATAGATGCATATTGGGATTGAGAGCAAAAGATTGAGATGGTGTTTGAATGCCATCATTATTCTAAGGAAAAGAAAGTTAAATTGGCTACTATTGAGTTCACTAATTATGCTCTTCTATGGTGGAATCAGGCTGTCACTTCTAGGAGAAGGAATGAGGAGGAACCTATCAATACATGGAAAGCCCTTAAAACCTTGATGAGGAGGAGATTTGTGCCTAGTTATCATTCTAGAGATCAACACCTTAAGCTTCAAAGGCTTGTGCAAGGCTAGAGGAGTGTGGAGGACTACCACAAGGACTTGGAGATGACCTTGACCCAAGCCAATATTCTTGAAGATGAGGAGGCCTTCGTTGCTAGATCCATCAATGGCCTTAACCACGAGATTGCCAACAAAGTGGAAATGGTGCCATATGTCAACATGGAGGATTTACTTCACCATGCCACTAAGGCTAAAAGGATCATCAAAAGGTCTAAGGCATCCAAGATGTCTCAAAGAGAAAGCTCCATATGAAGGGGAGTATGGAGCAAAGAGGCACCTAAGCCAAGAGTGGAGGCCACCAAATGAGGCTTGTTCGGCCTCAACAAGACAAGTCCAAAACTCCACCTAAAGATTTACCTAAACAAGGGAAATTGAGTGCTTCAAGTGTAGACGCAAATGGGCATTACATGAATGATTGTCCAAACAAGAAGGTGATGATTCTTAAAGATGATGAAGAGATCACATTCGAGGATGAAGATGCCATGGAGGAAACACCACCTTTGGAGGATGATGAGCAAAACACACTTGAGCTTGAAGAGGGAGACTTTGTATTTGTGGCAAAGATAGCTCTAAGTGTGCAAGCCAAGGAGGAAGCCAATAAAAAAGAATGCATCTTTCACACTAGGTGCTGAATCAAAGACCAAGTGTGCAGCCTCATTGTTGATGGAAGAAGTTGCACAAATGTAGCAAGCTTAAACATGGTGGAGAAGTTGAAGCTTCCTATACAAAAGCACTCACAACCATAAAGACTTCCATGGTTGAATGATGTAGGAGAGGTAAAGGTGGTAAAGTAAGTTTAAGTTCACTTTAAAATTGGTACTTACCATGATCAAGTTTTTTGTGATGTTGTTCTTATGCAAGCTTGTCACATTGTGCTTGGGAGGCCATGGCAATTTGATAAGAAGTTCACACATGATAGAGAGATGAACTTGTACTCATTTGTTCATGGAGGAGGTCGGTTACACTTACTCCACTTTCACCACAACAAGTCTTAAAGGATCAAAGGAAACTTCAAAGTAAGGTTGAGAGAAAAGTAAATGAGGGGAAAGTTGAGGGCAAGAGTGAGGAGGGGAAAGCCAAGAGAACAAATAAGAGATCAAGTGAGAAAAGTGAACATAAGGGGAAGAAGAGTGGAGAGTTCCCGAGAGAAAAGAACGAGTAGAAGTTGAGTGGAAAGAAAGAGTGCTATATTGCAAAAATGAGTGATGTGAGGAAATTCATTCAAGCATAAAGACCAGTGCTTATTTTACTTGACAAAGAGTCTTCGCTTGTTATCAATGATCTATCACATCTTCCTAGTGTTGTTTTGTCTTTGTTGAAGGACTTTAAGGATGTGTTCCCTAAAGATCTAAGAGGCTTGCCTGCAATTAGAGGCTTTGAGAATCAAATTGACTTAGTCCCAAGTGCACCTATTCCAAATAGGCTAGCTTATAGAACCAATTCCGAGGAGACTAAGGAGATTGAGAACCAAGTGGAGGAGTTGTTGGCTAAAGGCTTTGTGAGGGAGAGCATGAGCCCTTGTGCTGTACCTATCCTTTTAGTGCCAAAGGAGGATGGTTCATCGCACATGTGAATGGATTGTAGGCCAGTCAACAAGATCACTGTAAAGTATAAACATCCTATCCCTATACTTGATGACATGCTTGATGAGTTACATGGTTCTACTTTGTTTTCAAAGAATGATTTGAAGAGTGGGTACCATCAAATTTAGATGAGGGAAGAGGATGAATGGAAAACTGCTTTCAAAGCAAAGTTTGGACTTTATGAATGGTTAGTTATTCCTTTTGGATTAACTAATGCTCCTAGTACTTTCATGAGACTTATGAATCATGTCTTCCATGACTTCATTAATAGGTTTGTTCTTGTTCACTTTGATGATCTCTTAGTACATAGCAAGAACCTAGAAGAGCATGTTGGACACCTTACACAAGTACTAAGCACTTTAAGAGGTCAAAAGTTGTATGCTAACTCGAAGAAGTGTTCTTTTTGTGTTGATAAAGTTGTTTTCCTTGGTTTTGTTGTGAGTTCACATGGAATTGAGGTAGATCAAGAGAAGTTAAGAGCTATACAAGAATGGCCGATGCCAACTTCCATAATTGAGGTGACATCATTCCATGGGTTAGCTAGCTTCTATAAGAGGTTTATAAGGAAATTTTTCTTCCATTCCACATCTCTAACTAAAGTTATCAAGAAGAATGTTGGATTTAAGTAGGGGAAAGCTCAAGAGGAGGATTTCAGGTTACTTAAGAAAATGTTGTGTAATGCACCATTTTTAGCTTTGCTTAACTTTGCTAATACTTTTGAAGTTGAATGTGATGCTTTAGGTATAGGCATTAGAGCTGTGTTAATGCAAGGAGACCAACCCATTGCATACTTTAGTGAAAAGTTAAATGGTGCAACCTTGAACTATCCCACTTTTGGCAAAGAGCTTTATGCTTTGGTAAAAGCTTTGGAGACTTAGCAACATTACTTACGGCCAAGAGAGTTTGTCATCCATACCGACCATCAAGCCCTTATGTTTTTTAGTGGGCAAGGTAAGTTGAATAGAAGGCATGCTAATTGGGTAGAGTTCATTAAGTTATTCCCATATGTTATTAGATACAAGCAAGGTAAGGATAATGTAGTGGCGGATGCACTTTCTAGGAAGTATGCTTTACTTTCTACTTTAGATGCTAAATTTTTGGGTTTTGAGCACTTAAAGGATTTATATGCTTTGGATCATGACTTTGTTGAAATTTTTGCTAAGTGTTCTAAGTTTGCTTTTGAGAAATTCTATGAAGTTCATGGGTTTGTTTTCAAAGAAAACAGGTTGTGTATTCCCATGACATCTTTGAGGGAATAACTCACAAAAGAAGCTCATTGTGGAGTACTTATGGGACATTTTGGATAAGCCAAAGCCTTGCATACCTTTAAGGAGCACTATCATTGGCTGAACATGGTAAAGGATGTAAGGAAGGTTTGTGATCAATGCATAGCATGTAGGAAGGGTAAGTCCACTCACACGTCACAAGGTTTATACACACCACTTCCTACACCTAGTCATCCATCAGTTGATATTTCAATGGATTTTATTGTTGGATTGCCTAGAACTAAAGGAAACTGAGACTCATTCTTTGTTGTAGTTGATAGGTTTTCTAAGATGGCTCACTTTATTCCATGAAATAAGACTGATGATGCTATACATGTGATATGATCAAGGAAGGCACACTCAAGGAAGTCAAGGACCCATTGAAGGTTTCTAGTAGACCTATGACAAGGATGAAAGCTAAGGAGCTCTCTAGTGCACTAGAAGCCTTTGTTTCAAGTTTCTTCATGGAGAATGGACATGGAACTTCACAAGGAGCTACTAGAACTTTCAAGATACCATATGGAGATGTTGGACATGCTTAGTACTCAGCCCTAGAGTGCCTAGACAAGTCACAAAGCAAGGATACCGAGGACACCACTCAAAGTGCACCTTTTGAGCCCCATTGAGTGTTCTTGATGCATTTTGTGTCTACAAGCTGAATTTTTTAGCTCTAAATTTTCAAGACCTCTTTCCAATATTTAAGAGGATTAATCATGCCATTGGAACTCAAATATTTGAGCTTGGAGATGAAGATACAAGTGGAAAACCTAAGGAGCCCAAAAGTGCACCTGAGAAGCCCATTTGGGGGTTTTTGGGTCAAACTTGTATTTGCGCTTTATTTTCATTGAATTCCTATTTATTTACATTATTTAGGATTTTATGTAGGCTATGGAATTAATTCAGGTCACTTAGGACAAGTGGCATACGCTGCATACCTTAAACATTATTGAAAGGGTTTAAGAGTCCTAGTTTGACTAGGTTTTCTTGAGTCCATTGTAACTAGGCTTCCTAGGTGACTTGGGCTGCGAAATTTTTCCTATCTTTTACCCTAGTTTAGGCCTATAAATAGGCACATATTCTAGTTGTAAAACACAACTTTCAACCAAAATGATATTGCTACTTTGGAGAGATTTCTCTTTGGTTCTTGGTGGACTACCTTGGTGCACAAGTGTGCTTGTGTTCTTGGTGTTCTTATACTTCTTGTTTCTAGTCACAGGTTGATTAGGGGTGGGGGTCTTCAAACCCAGTCTCTTTGATGTCTTGTGGAGCTTGAAAAACATCTTGGGTGCATTTCATGGTCTTTATACCATTGGGGTTCGCATCAGACTAGAAACGAGAAGTATAAGAACACCAAGAACACAAGCACACTTGTGCACCAAGGTTGTCCACAAAGAACCAAAGAGAAAATCTCTCCAAAGTAGCAATGTTATTTTATGTCAATGCTCTTTTTTTACAACCAGAATATGTGCCTATTTATAGGCCTAAACTAGGGTAAAAGACTCAGCAAAATTCGCAGCCCAAGTCACCTAGGAAACTTAGTTACAAAGGACTCAAGAAAACCTAGTCAAACTAGGATTCCTATACCCTTTTAACACATGTTTAAGGTGTGCAGCGAATTCCATTTATCCTAAGTGACCTGAATCACTTACATGGCCCTAATAATATCCTAAATAATGTAAATAAATAGGAAAATAAGATAAGATACGTTACAACACAAGATTGGACATAAAAACCCCAAAATAGTCTTCTCAGGTGGTTCCTGCTTGTGTCTTCAACTTCAAGCTGAAATTCGAACTTGATACAGCCATGATTTCTCAAAAGGAGAAACATAAAAGTTGTAGATCTATTTCTTAGCTTCAAAACGGCACCTGAATCACACAAAACAGATGTCTAAAGCCAAAGATATGCCCAAAATACTGCAACTGCTTCTGAACCAGCGATAACCCAAATCGCGAATTTGAAGCTAAATTGGGCCTCCTTAACGTGCAAATTGGCTTTGATGGTCTACAGATGATTTGTAGCTCCAGATGTTAGATTTCCAATTAATCAAGAATTACTCAATTTCGATCTGTTTTTCTCAATATATGATTTTTCTACCAGAACATCACCAATCTGTCAACATCCAAGCTTGGCCATCATCTCCATATGATTCCTTCCATGTTCCAGCAGCTTCCATCCTTGGTTGTGCCTTATTTGGTCATATCATAGTCACAGGTTGATTAGGGGTGGGGGTCTTCAAACCTAGTCTCTTTGATGTCTTGTGGAGCTTAAAAAACATCTTGTGTGCATTTCATAGTCTTTATACCATTGGGGTTTGCATCAATTTGTATCAGAGCCACAAGTTCCATTGAAGGACATATCTTTGTGTTCTTGTTTCTCTTCATTTTTGTTTCAATTCTTTCCAATAATTTTGTGTTTTAATTCTCTATTTTAATCTTTTTACATCTTGTTTTAGCTTTATGTTGTTTGTTTCTAGCCTTGTTTCCAATCAAGCAACCAAAAAAACAAAAAGAAGTCAACTAGTGTTAACCTTGTGTTCTTGGTTTTCATCCATTTGTTTTTATTTGTTTCTTATCTTTGTATTTCATGTCCATCCATATTAATCTTTCTTGTTTTCATTGTTTCTAGCATGCTAGAGTCAAGAAAACACCAAAAAATGAAGGATCCAAGTTTAGGAAGTTTCGATATCAAAAAGTTGTTTCAAATTGTGCATGTTCTCATAGTTTCTTGTCTTGGCTGAAAAGAAATCTAACTTTTTATCTTTGGCAGCAAGGAACTTCAAGGAGAAAGTTGTTTTAGCATCAAAGCAGCAAGCACAAAAAAAAAAGAAGAAGAATAAAAAAGAAAGAAAAAAAGAGAAAGGAAGAACAAAGAAAAGAAAAGAAAAGAGCTTGCAAATAAGTTTACACAAAGTGTTGAAATTTTGCACCACAAACCTATCTCATTGATTTGACCCAAAAAGTTTTCTTTGTGGTTCTTGTGATCTTGAATTGCAAGAGCTTCCTAGAGTCTTTTAAAGCTTGTTTAGCCCACCTCTTTTGGAGTCAAAATTGTTTTTCAAGAATTGAAGTTTTCTTGTGTGCTTTAAGGACAGTTTTCTTAGAACTTTTGAGGACTCTTTGAATAGCAATATCTCACTAACAAATTGAGTGTTTAAGTGTTCATCTTTTGAGTGAAGCATGTGAGGTGAATGTTTGTGAGGATCTTTGTTTTCAAGAAGTATGGAGGGCTAAGAGGATATGAGGATGGAAGTAAAACACAATGAGGAGCCAACCATGAGAGAGCTTCAAGAAACTCTCAATAGACTTGTGGGTAGAATTGAGGACGTGACTTGAGATTGCAAAGGAGGCTAAATCCTATCTTGCAACCAAGGAGAGGTCCAAGAATAGAGGAACCCGAGGAGGAAGAAAGACATTAGCATGACCATGGGCTTCCAAGGAAGGGGAAACCAAGAGAGGATAACAACCTAAACTCCATCAAGCTTACCATTCCACGTTTCCAAGGGAGGAGTGATTCGAATGCATATTGGGAGTGGGAGCAAAAGATTGAGATGGTGTTTGATTGCCATCATTATTCTAAGGAGAAGAAAGTTAAATTAGCTACCATTGAGTTCAATGATTATGCTCTTGTGTGGTGGAACTAGGTTGTCACTTCTGGGAGAAGGAATGAGGAGGAACCCATCAGTACATGGAGAGTCCTTAAAGCCATGATGAGAAGAAGGTTTGTTCCAAGTTACTACCACCGAGACCAATACCTCAAACTTCAAAGGCTTGTGCAAGGCCAAAGGAGTGTGGAGGATTACCACAAGGACTTGGAGATGACATTGACCCAAGCCAATATCATTGAGGATGAGGAGGCCACCATTGCTAGATTCATCAATGGCCTTAACCATGAGATTGCCAACAAGGTGGAGATGGTGCCATATGTCAACATGGAGGATTTGCTTCACCATGCCACTAAGGCCGAAAGAATCATCAAGATGTCTAAGGCATCCAAGATGGTTTAAGGAGGAAGTTCCACATGGAAGGGAACATGGAGCAAAGAAGTACCAAAGCCAAGAGTAAAGGCTACCAAAGGAGACTTGTCTCGGCCTTAACAAGACAAGTCTAAAGCTCTACCTAAAGATGTACCTAAGGCAAGGGAAATTGAGTACTTCAAGTATAGAGGCAAAGGCCAGTACATGAGAGATTGTCCTAACAAAAAGATGATGATTCTAAAAGATGATGGAGAGATCACATCCGAGGACGAAGATGCCATGGAGGAAATACCACCTTTGGAGGATGATGAGCAACAAACACTTTAGCCCAAAGAGGGAGACTTTGCATTTGTTACTAGGAGAGCTCTAAGTGTGCAAGCCAAGAAGGAGGCCAATCAAAGAGAGTGCATCTTTCACACTAGGTGCCGAATCAAAGATCAAGTGTGCAGCCTCATTGTTGATGAAGGAAGTTGCACCAATGTAGCAAGTTCAACCATGGTGGAGAAGTTGAAGCTTCCTACACACAAGCACCCACAACCATATAGGCTTCAGTGGTTGAATGATGCCGGGGAGATAAAGGTGGTAAAGCAAGTTTCGGTTAACTTTAAAATTGGTACTTACCATGATCAAGTTCTTTGTGATGTTGTTCTTATGCAAGCTTGCCACATTTTGCTTAGAAGGCCATGACAATATGACAAAAAGGTCACACATGATGGAGAGAGGAATTTGTACTCATTGTTCCATGAAGGCAAGCCGATTACACTTAGTCCATTTTCACCACAACAAGTTTTAAAGGATCAAAGGAAACTTCAAAGTAAGGTTGAGAGAAAAGTAAATGAGGGGAAAGTTGAGGGCAAGAGTGAAGAGGGGAAAGTTGAGAGACAAAATGAGAGATCAAGTGAGATGAGTCACCATGAGGGGAAGAAGAGTGGAGAGTTCCCAAGAGAAAAAAATGAGAGGAAGTTGAGTGGCAAGAAAGAGTGCTATATTGCAAAAATGAGCGATGTGAGGAAAGCCATTCAAGCACAAAGACCAGTGCTATTTTTAATTTACAAAGAATCTTTGCTTGTTATCAACAATCTAACACATCTTCCTAATGTTTTTGTGTCTTTATTAAAAGACTTTAAAGATGTGTGCCCCGAAGATTCGAGAGGTTTGCCTCTAATTAGAGGCATTGAACATCAAATTGACTTAGTCCCGGGTGCACCTATCCTAAATAGGTCAGCCTATAGAACCAATCCCAAGGAGACTAAGGAGATTGAGAAACAAGTGGAGGAGTTGTTGGCCAAAGGCCTTGTGAGAGAAAGTATGAGCCATTGTGCCGTGCCTTTACTTTTGGTACCAAAGGAGGATGGTTCATGGCGTATCTGCATGGACTGTAGGCTTGTCAACAAAATCACTGTAAAGTATAGACATCCTATCCCTGGACTTGATGATATAATTGATGAGTTGCATTGTTCTACCTTGTTTTCAAAAATTGACTTGAAAAGTGGGTACCATCCAATTCGAATGAGGGAAGGGGATGAATGGAAAACTGCTTTCAAAATAAAGTTTAGACTTTATGAATGGTTAGTTATGCCTTTTGGATTAACTAATGCTCCTAGTATTTTCATGAGACTTATGAATCATGTCTTGTGTGACTTCATTGGAAGGTTTGTTGTTGTTTACTTTGATGATATCTTAGTGCATAGCAAGAACCTAGAAGAGCATGTTGGATACCTCACACAAGTACTAAGCACTTTAAGAGATCAAAAGTTGTATGCTAACTTGAAGAAGTGTTCTTTTTGTGTTGATAAAGTTGTTTTCCTTGGTTTTGTTGTGAGTTCACATGGAATTGAGGTAGGCCAAGAGAAGGTGAGAGCCAGACAAGAATGGTCAACACAAACATCCATAATTGAGGTGAGATCATTCCATGGGTTAGCTAGCTTCTATAGAAGGTTTGTAAGGAATTTTTCTTCCATTGCTGCATCTTTAACTGATGTTATCAAGAAGAATGTTGGATTTAAGTAGAGGAAAGCTCAAAAGAAGGCTTTCGGGTTACTTAAGAAAATGTTGTGTAATGCACCATTTTTAGCTTTGCCTAACTTTGCTAATACTTTTGAAGTTGAATGTGATGCTTTGGGTATGGAGCTGTGTTAATGCAAGGAGGCCGACCCATTGCATACTTTAGTGAGAACTTAAATGGTGTAACCTTGAGCTATCCCACTTATGACAAAGAGCTTTATGCTTTGGTAAAAGCTTTGGAGACTTGGCAACAGTACTTACGGCTGAGAGATTTTGTCATCCATTCCGACCATCAAGCCCTTAAGTTTCTTAATGGGCAAGGTAAGTTGAATAGAAGGCATGTTAAATGGGTAGAGTTCATTGAGTCATTCCCATATGTTATCAAATACAAGCAAGAGAAGGATAATGTAGTGGCGGATGCACTTTCTAGGAGGTATGCTTTACTTTCGGCTTTAGATGCTAATAAGTTTTGGGTTTTGAACACTTGAAGGATTGTGTGCTTTTGATGATGATTTTGGTGAGATTTATTCTAAGTGTTCTAAGTTTGCTTTTGAGAAGTTCTACCAAGTTAATGGGTTTCTTTTCAAAGAAAACAGGTTATGCATTCTGAAGGCATCTTTGAAGGAATTGCTCACAAAAGAGGCTCATTGTAGAGGACTTATGGGACATTTTGGACAAGCCAAGACCTTGCATACTTTGAAGGAACACTACCATTGCCTGAACATGGTAAATGATGTAAGGAAGGTTTGTGATCAATGCATAGCATGTAGGAAGGCTAAGTCCACTCACACTTCATAAGGATTATACACACCACTTCCTATACCTAGCCATCTATGGGTTGATATTTCAGTGGATTTTATTGTCGGATTGCCTAGGACTAGAGGAAACCAAGACTCAATCTTTGTTGTAGTTGATAGGTTTTCTAAGCTGGCTCATTTTATTACATGCAATAGGACTGATGATGCTATACATGTGGATGAATTGTTTTTCAAGGAAATTGTTAGGCTTCGTGGTGTTCCAAGAACAATAGTTTCGGATAGAGACACTAAGTTTCTAAGCCACTTTTGGAGGACTTTATGGGGAAAGCTTGGCACTAAGGTTTTATTTTCTACATCTTGTCACCCACAAACTGATGGGCAAATCATGGTAACAAATAAGACTTTAGGTTCCATGCTTAGAGCTATCATTTGTAAGAACTTGAAAGCTTAGGAAGATTGTTTGCCTCATGTAGAATTTTCTTACAATAGGTCCATGCATTCTACTACTAGTTTGCCACCTTTTGAGATTGTTTATGGTTTTAATCCTTTAACTCCATTATATCTTTTTCCATTACCTACTCATGAGGTTTCTAGTTTGGATGGTAGGAAAAGGGCCAAAAGCATCAATAGGTTGCAGGAGAAGGTTAAGCAACAAATTGAGAACAAAAATCAACAAGTTGCTAAAAAAACCAACCAAGGCTGAAGGAGAGTTGCCTTTGAGCCTGGAGCTTGGGTTTGGTTGCACATGAGGAAGGAAATATTTCTACCTACAAGGAAAACTAAGCTTCATCCTATAGGAGATGGTCCATTCCATGTCATTAAGAAGATCAATGACAATGCATACATGCTAGACTTGCTAGGTGAGTACAATGTGAGTGCTACTTTCAACGTTTCTGATTTGTCTTTATTTGAACATGCAGATTCATGAACGAATCCTTCTAAGGAGGGGGGAGTTGATATGATCAAGGAAGCCACACTCAAGGAAGGCAAGGACCCATTGAAGGTTTCTATTGGACCTATGACAAGGAAGAAAGCTAAGGAGCTCTCTAGTCCACTATAAGCCTTTGTTTCAAGTTTCTTCATGGAGAATGGTCATGGAACTTCACAAGGAGATGCTGGAACTTTCAAGACACCATATGGAGGGGATGGACATGCTTGGTACTCAGTCCTAGAGTTCCTAGACAAGTCACAAAGCAAGGACACCGAGGGCACCACTCCAAATGCACCTTTTGAGCCCGATTGAGTATTCTTGATGCATTTTGTGTCTACAAGCTGGATTTTTTAGCTCTAAATTTTCAAGACCTCTTTCCAACATTTCATAGGATTAATCTTGCCATTGGAACTCAAATATTCAAGCTTGGAGCTAAAGATACAAGTGGAAAACCAAAGGAGCCTAAAAGTGCACCCGAGAAGACCATTTGGGGGTTTTTGGGTCAAACTTGTATTTGCACTTTATTTTTGTTGAATTCCAATTTATTTACATTATTTAGGATGTTATTTAGGCTATGGAATTAATTCAGGTTGTTTAGGACAAGTTGCATACGCTGCATACCTTAAACATTTTTGAAAGGGTTTAGGAGTCCTAGTTTGACTAAGTTTTCTTGAGTCCTTTGTAACTAGGTTTCCTAGGTGACTTGGGCTGCGAATTTTTTCTTGTATTTTACCCTAGTTTAGTCCTATAAATAAGCACATATTTTGGTTGTAAAACATAGCTGTCAACCAAAATAATATTGCTACTTTCGAGAGATTTCTCTTTGGTTCTTGGCAGACTACCTTTGGTGCACAAGTGTGCTTGTGTTCCTGGTGTTCTTATACTTGTCATTTCTAGTCATAGGTTAATTAGGGGTGGGGGTCTTCAAACCTAGTCTCTTTGATGTCTTGTGGAGCTTGAAAAACATCTTGGATGCGTTTCATGGTCTTTATACCATTGAGGTTCGCATCAACATGTTTATTTTTCAGGGAAGTTGTTAGACTTCATGGGGTTCCAAGAACCATAGTTTTAGATAGAGATAGTAAGTTCCTTAGCCACTTTTGGAGGACTTTATGGGGAAAGCTTGGCACTAAGCTTTTGTTTTCTACTTCTTGCCACCCACAAACTGATGGGCAAACTGAGGTAACAAATAGGACTTAGGTTCCATTGTTAGAGCTGTCATTGGTAAGAACTTGAAATTTTAGGAAGATTGTTTGCCTCATGTAGAGTTTACTTACAATAGGTCCATGCATTCTACTACTAGTTTGTCACCTTTTGAGATTGTTTATAGTTTTAATCCTTTAACTCCATTAGATCTTTTGCCATTACCTTCTCATGAGGTTTCTAGCTTGGATGGTAGTCAAAGGGCTAAGGGCATCAAGAGGTTGCATGAAAAAGTTAAGAAACAAATTGAGCACAAAAATCAACATGTCGCTAAGAAAGCCAACCAAGGTCGGAGGAGAGTTATCTTTGAGCCTGAAGATTAGGTTTGGTTGCACATGAGAAAGGAAAGATTTCTAGCTACAAGAAGGACTAAGCTTCATCCAAGAAGAGATGGTCTATTCCAAGTCATTAAGAAGATCAATGACAATGCATACATGTTAGACTTGCTGGGTGAGTACAATGTGAATGCTACTTTCAATGTTTCTGATTTGTCTTTGTTTGAACATGTAGATTTGTGGATGAATCCTTCTAACGAGAGGGGATTTGATATGAACAAGGAAGGGATGCCCAAGGAAGGCAAGGGCCCATTGAAGATATCTAGTGAACCAATGGCAAGAAAGAAAGCTAAAGAGCTCACTAGTGCACTTCAAGCCTTTATTTCAAGCTTCTTCATGGAGAATGGACATGGAACTTTAGAAGGAGCTACTGGAGCTTTCAAGAAATCATATGAGGATGATGGCCAATCCTGGCACTTAGTCCTAGAGTGCCTAGACAAGTTACAAGACAAGGAACCCCAAGGGCAACTCTCAAGTGCACCCTTGGAGCCACCTTGAGTGTTTCAATGCCATTTTACCTCTACAAGCTGGATCTTTAAGGTCTAACATTTCAAGACCTCTTTCCAACATTTAAGAGGAATAATCACACCATTATAACTCAAACATCCATACTTGGAGCTAAAGATACAAGCAAAAACCCTAAAGAGCCCAAAGTGCACCCGAGAAGACCGTTTGGGGTTTTTAGAGCCAAACATGTATTTCAATTTATTTTCATTAATCTCCTAGTTATTTAGATTATTTAGGATTATTTAGGATTTTATTTAGACTATGGAATTAATTTAGGTCACTTAGTATAAGTGGCGTACGCTTCAGACCTTAAACATTGTTAAATGGGTTTAGGAGTCCTAGTTTGACTAGGTTTTTTTTAGTCCTTTGTAACTAGGTTTCCTAGGTGACTTGTGTTGTGAATTTCACTGACTCTTTTACCCTAGTTTAAGCATATAAATAGGCACATATTCTGGTTATAAAACATAGATTTCAACTAAAATAATATTGCTACTTTGGAGAGAGTTCTCTTTGGTTCGTTGCAGACTACCTTGGTGCCTAAGTTGCTTGTGTTCTTTTTTTTCGTATACTTCTTGTTTCTAATCACAAGTTGATTAGGGGTGGGGGTCAAATCCAGTTTCTTTGATGTCTTGTAGAGCTTGAAAAACATCTTAGGCACATTTCATAGTCTTTATACCATTGGGGTTCACATCACTGTTGATGTGCATGAATGAGTTTGGCATCAACTATGATGGTGGAATTTGGTAATGCTCACATATCTGCTTTACAAATGGATGGAGAGTGAGCTGAAGCCCTACCTCAAGTTGATTAGTGCAGATAGTGAGGACTTCAGTCTTCTTGCTGCCACCCTCAAAACCCCATCCTCAATGCCTTGTCATAGGAAAATGCTATTAGCCCAGTAGTACTAATGAAGATTCATTGCCAAACTACCCTCGTCATGCTGGGTCATAGCCCCCTTGAACACCTGCATGTTGGGGAGAAAGGGCAACTTTGAATAATCGGCCTCACCAGTGGTAGCATTCGTTGATAATTTTGGAGACACCATTTGGAAAAATAGTTGCACAACACATCAGGGTTGTCGCTAGCACAATAGGGCAGTAGATAAATGGCTGACAGTGAATGAAAAAACCCAAAATAGTAGCCCAAAATAGAAGTATCAAAAGAAATAAAACACCACTATATGAGTAGTAGAGGACATCAATCCATTACTAGAATATAAGGAAGAAAAAAGAGACCTTAACAAAAAGTGAAGGATTTCAATGAAAAGCCTAGCAGTGAAAAAACCAAAAGCCAAAAAGCACACAAAGTACTAGTAAAATTGTCAATTGGTGAAAGGGTGAGGTAAAAACCATCATGGTATATATAGTGAAATGTCTGGCTTTTGGGTTTCCTCCTTGAAATAGCGATTACAATCATGGTGAATGTTTCACCCACTAGTAGAAGAACACATGGCCACTAATAGCTGTCAACGCGATCGAGCCCAGTCATTTCTTTGAGGAACATTTAACAGGCGTCGCTTCATCTCCTCCACATCCGCTATGCCCGCCATATGTCATGGAAGAAAGAGATCAAATGATGACATTTTTCCAACATCCTCAAGAACTAGATGGGGAAAGGCATCGAACCACCCTCACTAAATGATACCACTTGGAGTGTCTCAGCTTTACAACAAAAATGAGGGTCCACACCCATCCACTGAGTAGGCACACACCTCCTTTGATGTCTAAGAAATTACAGGACCGTTAGCCCACATTTTCTTATGAGGATGGACATATTGGTAGGAAATAGGCATAAATTTAGGGCCTAAAATTAATAAAGAGCTCCTGCTAGGGACTCAAATAAACTCACAAGGGAACTTCACCCATGATGGGAATAGTATCCCATAATAATGGGATAAGCTACGCATTCCTATCCTAGGAATGAATTCCTCGGAGCTCTCTGTAGCTATATAAACCCCTCTAATTGCCAATTCCAAGGTATGACACTCTAGCTTTCCTCCTCTCTCTACTACTTTCTGCTCGTTGGAAGTGTGACTTGAGTATCTTAAGGTCTCCTTCAAGAACACATACCGGGGCCCTGATACTGTCTTTGTGCATAGCTTATCATTCCGTTATTCACCAAGCTTTTGGGCCAAGCCCAAACAATCCCTTCAACTATCACAGTCATTCCTTCCACATTTAGTGAAATGGAATAATCATACTGCACCTTTGTCGGTGGCATGAAGTTCATAAAGTCAATAACTGTTCAAAATTTATTATTACTGCAGGTTCATGGAAAAAAAATTGGCAAACTTTATACGCATGCCCTAATGAAATGGAATAATACTCCAAATAACTTAACTCAGCTATTGGCAAGCAAACAAGATTAGTTATCAAACAAATCATTGCACCTCAGGGACTATCTAGAAACTTCTATATTAAGTAGATGGTAAGAAAGAAAAAAAAAACAAAAACCTCAAAACTGAAGGAAAATGACTACACAAGATCTTGAAATTGAGTAGGATTTTACTTTCAAGTACCTTGTGGTTGGCAATGTCAGTTGGGACATTGATATTTAGATAACACTTTGTAGGAAAAGTTTGATTCTTGATCTCAGCCAGTACTGCAGTGATGATAGGCAAGCAAGCCTCAGCAACAAGAATATAGTCCTAAACATTACTTTTACCTCCAACCCTAAAAGGAATACTAGGAATCATCATATGGCAAAAACCACAAAAAAAGCTTCCCAGCTAGGAAATTAATTTTATAGTTTTAAATAGAAATCCTGCACTCCATCTACAGATTATAAACATGTATCAATCATATGATATAGAAATAGCAAGAATACCACTAAAGAATGCCTCTCAAGCACCTATAACAGTGCCTGAGTAAACTCTGAGTTCACAGAAAAAGCAAAGTCGGGGACGATGAGGAAATAGAAAGAAGATCACAAATATAAGCACACTGTACCAGTGAAACTAGACTACTGCATGATAGAAACCAAATACGCCCAACAATATAACAAAGCTGCAAAATATGCATAGTTTAAGAAACCATACGATTCTATGTAGAGTTGAGCCTTGGTTTCTTAAAAGTTTATTATTGATTTTGTTTACTATTTATGATTGAGATGTAGATTCTAAGAGATCATACAATTCTACATCTATATTTGATTTCTATGCGACTTTTCTATGAAATAGATTCCTAATATGAGTTAAGACATTTTTCATCTTTACAATCATGAATTCATACATTTTTACGGCTTAAATCATGTTTTTAATAATCATGTATTGAAAATCAAGATTAAGATTAGGAGTCTCTTCTTTAGAAGGAGTAACTTTAGTAAGTTCTATTTTAGAATTTTCTTGTGCATCTAAGTAAAAAAATGTTCATGTAAATTCAAGGAAAGATCAAATTATTTCTGTGGGATTTTGAGAGTTTTCTTAAATATTGGAAGAGATAATTGATTGTTAGGTAAACTTTGATGAATTTAAATGAAGAAAATAGTTGAACATGATAGTTGAAAAGTGTTCGAAACAGTTTGGGATTGAGTTTGGCTGCACTTTACTCAATATTATTGTTTCCAACCAGTTGCTGCAAAAGCAAAGAGAGAGAACGAAGATTTCATGGTTCTGGTGGAAATTGGATTAATTGTATAGTTGATCCTTTTGATCCAGTCACAGGTGCATCAAGTTCTAAAATATCAAAATTTTACAGATGGGTCACTATTCGTGTAGGATAAAGGCTGATAGAAAATTAGAAAACAATAGTACTAGTCCTTGATATTTTAAGATGGGTTCAATGAGCCCTTTACATTATGAAATAGACAATTACTCCATTGACAATAGCTAGTTCAAAGCTTAGTTCAAGTTTGAATTATATGTTGATAGATGTGTTTCATGGTTAGCATAGATGATTGGCCTTTGATCAGAACTTGGAAATTTGTGTTAAAGGTAAGCAGTCATCCACGATTCTAAGCTTAAATTATTATTTCATTGTCCCCTTTATTGCTTTTTAGACTTCCTACTTGATTTCACCATTATTATTTGAAAGTTTATTCTAAAGGTTTGTCATTTAAATATATTAAAAATAATTACATGGGCATTATCTATGTTTTAGCTATATGGTTGTGTTTTAATGGTCATAGGATCAAGCATGTTTATTGATGCTATTGTGCCAATATCATTTTTATAATTTTTGTGGCCTTTTAGATTCTGAAAGTTTATGAATGCGTATGTTTTCACTTTGTTTTAGTAGGTGTTGATTCTATGTGTAAAGGCCATCCAAGTACTTCCCTAAGCCCGGATGCCAGGGTAAGTAAATTCCAAGTTTAGTTCTCAAATAAGTGAGTTCTTAAGCAAATCAAATGACTAAAGTAAGCTCCATAAGAGCTCCTACGTGTTAAATTGGCACCTAAGAGTTGTAAGGAAAAAAATAGTAATTTTAACACATGTTAGTGGGATAAAGGTAATTTCAGTGAAATTATTATCATGTAAGTGAAAGTGACTAAAATTGTCAAGACCATAAGCATTGTGAGTCATTAGAAGGAATAAGGACAAGGAAAGGCTTGTTTGCACCAAGTAAGAAAGTTGAGGGCTTAAGTGTTTTGATTTCTTTAAGTGTGTGTTTTGCTTAGGGGCTAAGTGGAAAGGTTAAAACTTTCTCATTTAAGGCTAAAAAGAGTTTATTAGAGCATAAATAAAGGGCTTGGCTAAGTTAATTAAGGGGCTAAGTAAGATTAACGGTAAATGGAGGTTAGGTTGTTGAAGATATTTTGGGAGAGGGAATAGCACTATTCATCTTCTCCCTCCTTGAAACATATGCATAGCCCTATCTTCCACCACACCATCTTACCTTAATGCACCAAATTAGCCCAAGTTTTCCTCAAATTTAGAAGCCCCTAAGCTAGCACAACAAGCCTTTAGCCATCTTTTGGAGGAGTTGGTGCGTTTAGAAGTGTTCTTGGAGAGTTTGATGGTTTGGGTCCAAATGATTGAGGTAAGCCATTTCCTAAGTTAATGCTTGGTTCAAATGTATTAGTGAGCTAGATATTGTCTTGATAAGCTAAATGTCTTGGCCAATTTCAAAAGAACAAAGCTTGGAAGCCATTGGAACTAGTTGGAGCTTTTGATGAATACTTGCTTGGATTTGTACAAATCTTCCTTTGAGGTAAGAGATTTAAGTTATGCCATGATTCAATGATGCATAAGTAGTGTTCTAACACTTATGAGTAAGCTTGGTTTGGGTCCTAAGTGATTTGGCCATGGTTGGAATGATTTGGGCAAGTTTTGAGGTGAAGAACACAAGGTTCACGGGTTGTAGGGGAAGCTTGGCGCTGCATCCTGTCACTAAGGTTGTCTTTGGCAACACTAAGGTTGTCTTTGGCAACATGAGTAGGTTGCACCTTTGTTCCTTGTCACCTGCCACGGGTCCTGCATCGCTAAGGGCAACCCTTCCTTACATTTCCAGCCTATTTCAGGCAACCAAATGCCATAATTTCCTTCCTAGGCCTAATCTAAGGTATTTAATACCTTAATCTAGAAATTTCACTGCTATAGCTAGTATAATGCATCGTTAATTTGTAGTGAATGGGTGTTTAAGATGGCTAAGTATTAGTGGATAAGTTTTGTGCATTAAGGTGCAAAAAGGCATTAAGGTAGGGCTAATGAATATTTATGTGCCCCAACGGCCAAGTATTGAGGTCTTGAACCTCCAACATTTGAGCAAAACCTAACAGTTTGGGTTTCCTAATGGTGCAAGAGTTAAGGTTGGAAACCTTCGGGCATTAGGTGAACTCAAGAGGTCCGAACCAAGTTGATGGACTTGGTAAGTGATCAACTAAGGTGCTCGAGTCAAGTTCATGGGAACTTGGAAAAGTTTGGCCCTTAAGTTCGTTACATAGCATAAAAATTAAGTGGTAAGAGATGAGTAAGTAATGACTTACTCTAAGTATCCCGTCAGACGTGGCAAGGTTTGAGTAAGCGATGGCTAGATCCAAGGCAGCAGTAAGAGGACTTCATGGGGTTGTTTAAGTGCTAGCATCAGATACAAGGGCCAGTATCTGAGTACCCTAACTGTATAAGATCACGGTAGTCAATAGCATGTTCGAGTGTAAGGAAATCCTAAGTGCACTAACTTGTGCATTCACTCATCCATCCATACATTTTATTACAATATTGTTGTTTGTTGATTGTTTGTATTTTGTTGTGTGATGTGTTGTATGCTTTGTTGGTTTATATATATATATATATTTGCACATTTGCATAAGTTTTTCCTTGTAGGTGCCAAATCCCTTACTGAGTACTTTCAAGTACTCATCCCTTAAGCGTTGTATAGGTACTGACGCAGCTAGTAAGGCCTAACAATTGGTAAGGCCTGTAAAGGGTAGATGTTAATGCTAATTTTTGTTTGTTTTAAAGTACTCTCTAAGTATAAGGCTCATAGTTAATGATTGCTTGTGATGTAAGTTAGTACTAACCAAAGCATTGCCTTTTTTGGCTTTGAATGCTAATTAAACATAAGGAAAGTAAGGTTCACCACTTGAAGCTAGCTTCAGCTTAAGTAAGAGGCAATAAAGGTTCTTAGATGTGCTTGGTTTGCATGTTGGTACTTTGTGTATGATGTTTGCCTCTACTAGAGTCCATTGGTGTGTTTAAAACTAGGGTTATATTTGGGTGCATATATAGTTGAGATGTACGCAAATAGTTATTATTTAAAGTTAAAGCAACTAAAGTCTTTATGTCTTGGCTTGTTTTGAATTAGTTTTCTTAAATAAAGGCCATGGCATTGCATTATCATTGTTTTTTTTCTTTGTTGTTAATGCATAGCAAGGATGACGCATGTATATTTTCTGTGCAGGGTGGGCTAGAAAACTGGTTGTACATAAAGTTTTTAAGATACTTTATGAGTAACAACTAACTAATTATAACCTATGTGGGATCAAAGTTCCCAAAAAGCCAACTAGTGTTAGTAAAATTAGGGTGCTAGGGCCTTATTCGACTATAGTTTACATGAGAGCAGGTCAATAGTCCTAGTAGAGCTAATAAATGACTAAGATCCAAGTGTGTCCTTTCGCTAAGTGTGGTTGGTACTATTTATAAGTGTTCTTGGAGTTGTCATCGAGCTTTAGTTGTAGGTGTAATGATAGGATCCAAGGAAGGTGCTTATGTTGGGTAAACGGCCGAGTAAAGGTCCAAATGGCCCTATGATGTTAGCCATAAGGAAGGTAATAGTTTTGTTGTATAGTCATAGTAACACTATGGTGTGAGTAGCACAAGGAGAATGCTCAACCCTCGAAGAAAGGGAGACCATGATTAATGCCTAACAGGTAAGGGTCAAAGTGTGATAAGGCCTACCAAGAGACTAAGACTAAGGGAAGAATCCCCACCCTGAGGGAGGACCAAGGTTAAGGCAGTGTTTACGGGCATGTAGATAAGGACAAAATTCTACGAGTTGTTGAAGAGGCCAAAGTTGAGGGTTGAGGACCACAAAGTTACTAAGGGTGCACTAAGACTAAGTGAACCATTATTACCCAAGGGCAAGTGGTGATGTGGCCACCAAGAGAGTGATAAACCAATGGGTAAGGGCTAAGGGGCACTACGATTGTATATGTACCTAGGCCTAGAGAATAACATCTCCACCCCAAGGTAAGTTGAGGCCTAAAGCAAGAACTCAGGATAAGGACCATTCAATCAGAGTTTATGGAAGCTAGGGAACAACTAAAGAAGAATGACACAAACTGAAAAGAGGTTTATGTGCCAGGTGCATGGAAATGATGAAGGTAAAGGACTAAGGGCAAAAATATGCCTGAGATTAAGGCTAGAACAAGGCTAAGCTCAAGAATGCCTCAATTATTAAGGAGGTCTGCCAATACTCAAAGGCAACCAAGAAGGCTTACTCAAACTAGTTGATTGGTGAAAGAGCCTACGGCAAAATGAGTTACCTTTAAGTCTATAGCATAATGGTAAGTAGGTTTTGTTTTTTAACTATTGTGTTTGTGGTTGTGACTAGCCTACCCAAAAATCTAGGATTGCAAAGCAAGTGTGGGTACATGAACCCATAAGAGCCCAAAACGGGTAAGTTTTTGTTAGACCTTAGGTTGGTAAGAGGTTTTACCTAGAAGCTTAAATTTAGTAAGTATGGCATGGTCTATGGTTGTGGTTTTAGTTGATTGGTGATGTGACACATAAGAACTGGGTCGGTTAAGGGCATAAGGGACGTTCTAACTATACAGGTTGTAAGTGACCCTTAAAGGCATTTCGAAGGTAAAGGTAACTTGCATGGGAAAGTTGGTAAGTCATGCCATGAGTTGGGCCTTATTTTGATTGAACTTGTTTCTTTGGTGTAAGGACTTCTTCATACACTCTAGGAATGGTTTAAGGAAGGGCAACTGTAAGATGATACATAACTAGTCTGAATTCAAAAGGTGTAGCTCACTAATTTTGAAAGGTTATTGAGTGACAAGAGAGTGAGTTCTCCAAGAAGGTGCAACTAGGGGCTAAGAACGCTATAAAGCTAATATCTCCTCTAAGGGGCCCCAGTGCTCCACATTAAGAAATGGAAGGTTGTGTAGAGTTTCGAGAGCCAAACAAGTACAGTGGAATATAATCAAAACCCTTTAGGATCCAAGTGAAATGGCGTAAACTGAGTGTCCGAAATTTTCATAGCTAATTCAATTGAGATCTTTCACCCAACTATTGAGTCAAATCAAAAAACCTAAGCAATTGATGTGTTCAAGCTTCCTATGGTATCCACATGAGCCTATCGGGATCACCATGCCTCCACCATGTCTCAGTAGATGCGTTCCTCTTGCACTCGCAGTGCTAGCTTGCGTCCTCCAAGGAATGGCAAGAGAAGAGTGAGACTGGAACTTTTGGGAGGCTAGGGTAAAAGTTGCAAATTTATCACTATATGATGTATTTATAGTGGGAATCAACTTCTAAGCCTAATCGGTTTCAAAGCCCTAATCCAATTAGGTTTAATTTTCTACTTAATAATGGCTCAACTTTTGGGCCAATTATTAACATGAAATTATCATTAAACCATAACCCAAATAAATTAGTCCAAATAGGCTTTATGTGTGCGACCTAATAGGCTCTTACCACATTAGCAATGATCATAAATCATATTTATGATCATAAGCAATGAGTGGTGTCTAGCAACACATTATTGCTACTCAAGTGACAAGATTGTCATTGATTCAACTAAACCTTTATGATCATTATCTGTATATGCCAATCTTTTGTTTCTTGATTACTAACTAGACTAACTTAAACTGATGACATTGATATCATATATTAACTCATTCCAGCATGGCCATGCATTTTCTAAGTCTCACTCTATCAAGGGGCCCAAAGATATCACTCCCATTACATAGGAGGGACAAATCCCATCTTGATCATACAAAACCCTTTGCATGATATGTGACATACCCAATGACCTCCTTCAAGTTCACCCAGTTACGAGCAAGAAAGGGAAGTATCAAAATATAAAACTCACATGTAGGGAACCTTGATGACCTTAAGTCAAAGGACTACATATACCATGATCACTATGAGAATCACTTATGACACTTATATAATGATCCATGTAGCATTCTCATGGTGGGTCGGTCCAGTACACAAGTTCTCGAACTTGTACCCATATGAAGACTACATATCTCATATTAGTGTCCACATATGCTAGTCGTTATGTATTATTGTAACCTACTCCATGATAATACTAAACTGGGGAGATTTAAGAATATCATTATTCTAGGGTTATAATTATGTTTATTATGTTACACAAAAACAAAACAACAAACATAATTACTAGATTAATGCCTTAATAAAATATCATGACTCAATGTGTAAAATACAATCATCTTATGATTGGCTTTTGGGCACAACACTAACAATCTCCCACTTGCACTAAAGCCAATCATCCATGTATCTAATATCGATAGACCTAGAATGGCTATCATGCCTTTGCTGTGTAAAGGGTTTTGTCAGCGAATCAGCAATGTTGTTGTCTGTCGAAGTCCTGCATATCCTCACATCACCCTTCTCGATGATCTCCCTGATGAGATGATAGCATCGAAGTATGTGTTTGGATCACTGGTGAGATCAAGGATCTTTAGCCTGTACGATTGCTCCATTTTTGTCACAATAGAGCTCTATCTAGTCGGCAATGTGATGAACTTCTTGATCCAAACTACCTCCTTCGTAGCATCAAAGGTGGCAATGTACTCAGGTTCTGCTGTAAAGTCAGCTACTGTCTCCTGCTTTGAACTCTTCCAGCTCATAGCACCACCACCAATACAAAACACATAAGCGGATTGTGATATGAAATCATCCTTATCAGATTGGAAGATAGCATCAATGTAACCCCTTATAATGAGCTCATCCTTACCTTCAAAGACCAAGAATGCATCTTTAGTCCTTCGTAAGTACTTAAGGATATTCTTAACGGCTGTCCAGCGACTCTCACTAGGGTTTGATTGGTACCTACTCATCGTGCCCAAGGCATATGAGACATTGGGACGAGTACATATCATGGCATACATGATAAATCCAATTGCCAAGGCATATGGAATCTTACTCATGCGCTCTCTCTCCTTGGTTGTACTCGGACACTGAGATCTAGAAAGAGTTATACAATGTGACATGGGCAAGAATCCTTTCTTAGAGTATTGCATGCTAAACCTCTTTAGCACCCTATCAATGTATGTACTTTGACTAGGCCGAGCAATTTTCTAGATCAGCCTCTATAGATCCTGATGCCTAACACATAGGTTGCTCAACCTAAGTCTTGTTTAGAGAAACATTTTTCTAGCCAAGTCTTCACAGACTGTAGCTCAGGAACGTCATTCCCGATGAGTAGTATGTCATCTACATACAACACCAAGAAGACAGTAGCACTCCCACTAACCTTCTTGCAGACACAAGGTTCATCTTCATTTCTGATGAAACCAAACTCTTTGATAGCTTCATCAAGATGAAGATTCCAACTTCAAGAAGCTTGCTTTAGTCTGTAAATGGACCTTTGCAACTTGCACACTTTATTGGCATTTTCATGAGTGATGAAACCCTCAGGCTGTGTCATGTACACATCCTCAAGTATCTTTCCATTTAGGAACGCAATTTTGACATCCATTTGCCATATCTCATAATCATAGTGTGCAGCAATAGCCAACAAAATTTGGATGGATTTAAGCATGGCAACCGGTGAAAAAGTTTCATCATAATCAATACCATGAATTTGCTTGAAACATTTTGCAACCAATCATCCCTTAAAGGTAATCACATTACCATCCATGTTAGTTTTCTTCTTGAAACCCCATTTACACCCTATAGGTTTTACCCCTTCAGGTGGGTCAACCAAAGTCCATACTTGGTTTTCAAACATGGATTCCATCTCGAACTTATGGCCTCTAGCCATTTCTAAGAGTCAAGCCTCGACATAGCTTGTTGGTAGGTTATAGGCTCTTCCTGATCCATGAGCATCACATCACCAGTATGAGTCACGAGAAATCCATATCTCTCGGGCTCACACCGAATCCTACCAAACCTACGTGGGCTCTGTGCTACAGGAACAGACTTTTGAACCATAACATCTTATGGTGTCTATTCAGGTTCCATTTCAGGTTTGATATCCCTTTGTTGTTCTTGAATTTCTTCAAGTTCTACTTTTCTCCCACTACTTCCTTTACAGATAAACTCTTTCTCTAGAAAGATACCAGTTCAAGCAAGAAACACTTTTTGCTCAAAAGGATTGTAGAAATAGTAACCCTTTGTTTCTTTGGGATATTCAACAAAAAGCCATTTATGAGACTTGGGCCCTAGATTGTCAGAGGATTAATGTTTTACATAAGCGTCATAGCCCCAAATCTTCATAAAAGACAAACTGGGATGCCTCCCATTCATATCTCATATGGTGTCTTTTGAACTGATTTAGATGGCACTTGGTTTAGTGTAAAAGCGGCTATCTCTAGAGCATGTCCCCAAAAGGAGTTTGGAATGTCAGCTTAACTCATCATAGATCGAACCATGTCTAACAGAGTTTGATTTCTACTTTCCGATACACCATTCCATTGAGGTGTACCAGGTGGGGTGAATTGTGAGATTATACCACACTCCTTCAGGTAGTCAAGGAATTCTTGGTCCAAGTATTCTCCACCTCGATCTGATTGAAGTACTTTAATAATCTTCCCGAGTTGATTCTCTACTTCATTCTTGAATTCTTTGAACTTTTCAAAGGATTTTGACTTATGTCTCATGAGATACACATAGCCATATCTACTGAAGCCATCAGTAAAGGTAATGAAGTATTGGAAACCTCCTTTAGCAAATGTAGACATAGGGCCACGTGCATCACTATGTATGAGTCCTAGAAAGTCATCAGCCCTTTCACTTTGCCCTATGAATGGGGCTTTGGTCATCTTGCCCAATAAACATGACTTATATGTCTCATATGATTCAAAATCAAATAAGTCCAAGAGACCATCCTTATTGAGCTTGGATATGCGGGTCTCATTTATATGGCCCAAACGACAATGCCAAAGATAGGTTAGGTTTAAATCATTCAATCTGACCATCTTGGTATTCACATTATAGATTGGATCTTCGAGTTCTAGAACATATAAACTATTGCTAAATTGAGCACTACAATAAAAGATTTCATTTAAATAGAACAACCTTTGTCCTTTATTATAAATGAAAAACCTTTCTTGTCCAAAAATGAAAAAAAAATCAAATTTCTACTAATAGTAGGCACAAAGTAGCAGTTTTCTCATTCTAAAACTAATCCACTGGGTAAAGTGAGAACATAAGTCCCTACTGCTAAGGCAGCAACTCTTGCTCCATTTCCAACAAGTAGGTCCACTTCACCTCAAGCCAATCTTCTACTCTTACTTAGATGTTGTACATTTGCACAAATGTGAGATCCACATCCAGTATCCAATACCCAAGATGAGGAAGTAGAAAAGTTATCCTCTATAACAAAAATACCTAAAGTGGAAGTCTTACTTCCGTTCTCCTTAGCAAGTTCTTCAAGATAAACCTTGCTGTTACGCTTCCAGTGCCCAGGTTACTTACAATGGAAACACTCCTATTCCTCTACCACACCACCAGATAGTTTTAGTGCAGCTAAAGAAGAATTAGCATTGGACTTTCCTTTAGCTTTATCTTTCTTCTTGTTGGCTTTTCCTTTTCCCTTGCTTTTTTGAACCATCAAATTGGGCTTAACTTTCTTAAGGTTTTGCTCAGTAGTTCTCAACATGTTGAGCAATTTAGGGAGGGACTTGTCAACGTCATTCATGTTATAGTTCATGATAAACTAACTGTAGCTTTCGGCCAATGATTACAAGACTACACCAACAGCTAACTCTTTTTGAAGGGCAAATCCCAAGCTCTCAAGATTCTCAATGTACCCAATCATCTTGAGCACATGAGGACCCACAAGATTTCCCTCAGACATTTTGCACTGAAACAATGTCTTAGAGGTCTCAAACCTCTCATGGCTAGCTTGATCTTAGAAGAGCATTTTGAGATGTTCAATCATATATAACGCCCCCATGTTTTCATATTGCTTCTGAAGCTCAGATTCCATGGTAATAAATATGAGGCAAGTAACATCCAATGCATCATCAGAATGCCTCTTGTGAGCATCCTTTTCAGCTCTTGGAGCAGTGGTAGCAACCTTATTCGGAATAGGCTGCTCTAGAACATAAGCCTTTCTCTCTTGCTTGAAGACTATCCTCAAATTTTGGTACCGTTTGAGAAAGTGGGTCCTATTCAGTTTTTCTTTTCCAAGGATCGATTGCAACGAAAGTGTCGATGTGTTTTGTGCCATGGTTATCTACAATAGTAAATATATAGTGTAACAGTCATGGATTTTAATTCATTTAATAAGGATTTTTATTAAATGATACTCCCACTATTTTACTCAAAATAATAAACCTTGATATTATTTCAGAACACCTTAGTGCTAAGGTCTTCTAGTAGGCCAAGATCCATATTTCACTACAACCTGAGTCAGCTTTGGCTTTTCTCTCAAGTTACAGTTATTTAGGTAGGCAACTCCTTGCTAATTGCATTTCATGCAACTCTTGGATAGTTGGGTGAACAACACTTGTCCAAGCTCATCTCATGAACTTAAGCCCAACCTTAGGCCTCTAAGTCCCCAATCCTATTGGGATAACTTAGTTAAGTCAGACCCAAATTTAGCAATTTAGATATCACTATTATACCATTGCGCATTACCAAGATGAACATAGGTGCTTTGCTTTGGCAAACCCACCTAATGTTGATCAAGGTCTTGACGAGTGCCAACATTTGGAAGGCATCATATTTAATGACTTAATATTTTGTTTGAAGGATTTTTCCTTTTGATATCACCAATTATTATCTCCAGTTGTCTTATACATACATCACATACAAATATAAAAACATGCATCTTATGCTAACAATAAAGTAAACATGACATGGTTATAGCCTAAACTATGCAATATTCTCAAGCCAATGAGAATATCATAAAACCCTAAGAAAAGAAAGGGTCTTCACAAACTCCTTCTCCTCCTTGCTTGGTTGCCCTTTTGTTGTCACCTCCTGGGACACACCACCTTGGACGATCCTATAATGTACAATAACATTAATAATAGAAACCTTAAGTTACATTCAAGGGGAATAAGGTGAGAAGAGAATGTACAATGAGAATAAAAAGAACAAGGCATGACTCGCAGACTGTATTTATGAGTACAACCAACAAGGGCTATAACCATGCACAATGCTTCAACCACCAATTAGCATAACATGTCAAATCTCATTTAACAAAAATGCATGCCAATTAACGTGCGTTGATTAACTAGTTTTTATTAATGTGGCGCTTCGCATACGATGGTCCCGCTTTATTAACCAATGCTAATCCATATAGGTATCTCATACCAATCAATATAAGTTTAATCTTATTAACCAATTTGAGTCATTTCTTCATATATCTCATACATTTATTACGAGTTCCGATTTCATGCATCATGAATCAATCTAATCAACCATGATCGAAAGCAACAGGACACACAATAAATCATGCGATTTGACATTCAATCCCAACATAGGGTTCTACCAATAGCTTTAATACTACTGTAGATTTTTTACAGCCAAATAAGCACAGTAAAATATAATCGAAACCCTCCAGGATCCAAGTGAAACGAGGTAAACTAGGTGCTCAAAATTTTCATACCTAATTCAATTGAGATCTTTCACCCAACTGTTGAGTTGAATCATAAAACCTGAACAGTTAACGTGTTCAAGCTCTCTACAGTATCCATACGAACCTCTCGGGATTACCACACCTCCACCACGTCCCAGTAGATGCATTGTTCTTGCGTTCATAGTGCTAGCTTGCGTCCTCCAAGGAATGGCAAGAGAAAAGTGTGGCTAGAACTTTTGGGAGGCTAGGGAAAAAGCTGCGAATTTCTCACTATATGATGTATTTATAGTGAGACTCAACTTCCAAGCCTAATTAGTTTCAAAGCCCTAATCCAATTAGGTTTAATTTCGGGCTTAATAATGGCACAACCTTTGCGCCAATTATTAACACAAAATTATCATTAAACCATAACCCAAATAAATTAGCTCATGCACTCAAATAATCTAAAAAGGCTTTATGTGTGCAACCCAATAGGCTCTTTCCACATTGGCAATGATCATAAATCACATTTATAATCATAACCAATGAGCAGTGTCTAGCAACACATCATTACTACCCAAGTGATAAGATTGTCGGTGATTCGACTAAACCTTTATGATCATTATCCATATATGCCATTGTCCCTTTGTCCAAGATATCAAGACTAAGCACGAGACATGGAATGTGTCACTCTCGTATAGCCCAATCTTTGGTTTCTTGATTACCAATTAGACTAACTTAAACTGCTGGCATTGATATCGTATATCAACTCATCTGAGCATGGCCATGCATTTTCTAAGTCTCACTCTATCAAGGGGCCCAAAGATATCACTCCCGTTACATAGGAGGGAAAAATCCCATCTTGATCATACAAAACCCTTTGCATGATATGTGACATACCCAATGACCTCTTTCAAGTTCACCCAGTTACGAGCAACAAAGGGAAGTATCAAAATATGAGACTCACATGTAGGGAGCCTTGATGACTTTAGGTCAAAGGACTATATATACCATGATCACTATAAGAATCACTTATGACACTTATATAATGATCCATGTAGCGTTCTCATGGTAGGCCGGTCCAGTACACAAGTTCTCCAACTTGTACCCATATGTAGACTACATATCTCATATTAGTCTCCACATATGCTAGTCGTTATGTATTATTGTAACCTACCCCACGATAATACTAAACTAGGGACATTTAAGAATATCATTATTCTAGGGTTATAATTATGTTTATTACATTACCCAGAAACAAAACAACAAACATAATTATTGGATTAATGCCTTAATAAAATATCATGACTCAATGTGCAAAATACAATCATCTCATGATTGGCTTTTGGACACAACACTAACAAGTGGTACCTTAAGGACTCATAGTAATTATGAGAACTTGTTTAAGTGAAAGCTTAAGAATTATAACCTATAAGCCCTAGAACTATAAAGTGGTCTTTGAAGTTGAAGATCCTTAAGGAGGGGAGTGAATTAATTATTGCAAGTTGGCCATGGTTCAAGTACCAATTTGAACCTTAAAGACCAAAGGGTAACATCCAAATTCCCCAAGAGAATTACAACCCAACACAGGAGTGTAAGAAGGAACCAAGAGGGCACCAAGAGGTGTGAGGCTTTTTGGACAACCCAAGTGGTCTAAAATGGAGGGGCATCCTAAAGGGTTTAAAAACCCGGACCTATTTACTAAAATATACTTGTGGTGGTAAGAAGGACTCCAAGTGATGGGCTTAATTTTTTTAGGGTTTATGTTGACCCAAGTATACTTTTGAAGAATGAAAGTAAATTGAGTAGTGTCCTGAGTATTAGGAGTTCAAGGATGACAGGTGGTGGGGCTATTAGTGGGCCCAAAAGAGCTCTCTAAGTTATGAGCCAAGAAAGACTTAAGGTTATGGTCCTAAGCTAACTTTGAAGGTTCATAAAAGAGAGGATGCCCAAGGTCCAAAATGCATCCATTATTGAAATTTGCTGAGTAGATTATGGTAAGTCAATGAAAATGTCATTGTATGAACCATGAAATAAGGTTTCAAATGACTCAAAAAGCTCAAGAGAGAGCTGAGTATGAATTGAGATAACATCCTCAGCAATGGGATTCAAGGAAACTAAAAGTTAAGGTTCTTTAGAACCTAAGAGGGTTGCGAAGCCTTAGAGAAATATAGGACACTTTATTATCTTAAAGGGTAAGAAAGGTACCTAAGTAGTCTAAGAGTCTTAAGTGTGGCCATGTGATGACTAAGAAAGACTCTAGGGAAAAATAGGTGGCCAACAAAAAAACTTAAGCCTTAAGGAAAGGTTGTTGCTTGCATTGTAGTTAGAAATAACTCATGAGTCCCATAAGTTTAAGTTGTTCAATGATGGCCTTGAACCACTGGGTCCCATCAAAGTGGATCACAGTAAAGACTTTGGGAACTTAATTATCTAAAGAGACTTTAAATGCCTAAGTGAAATGTGAGCCCAAAAGGTACTAAGTACAAATTCTCTAAGCATAAGGAGGTTTTAGGCTCAATTAAGCCTAAAAGTACACACACTGTAGGCTATGGGTCACACTAAGTAGTCGCGGTGGTTAATGCATAACGATGGGGTAATAAGGCTGTTATGCCTGTGACTTGGGTAGGCCATGGGTTATGATGAAATGTACACATAAGGTACATTATGTGGATATGTGAATAATAAATGTCATAAGTGTGAAATAAGAACTCAACAGGACAAGCATTTTATGAAGATGCTCTAAAGGTGCTCTAAGTGTATCTTAGAGGAACCTAAGGCTGAAATCAGAAGGAAGTGGCATGGTTTTGGGCCAAACATGGCTAGGCATAAAATACTAAGCACATTGTGAGAAGGGGGCTCAAATTTCAAAACAAATTGGGCTAAGAAACGAAGGGAACATGGTGTTCCAATATAGGACACAAAGAGGGCTCTTAAGCACACTCTTGTGTGCCTTTATATGAACTTAAGAGCTTTACAGCCTAAAACATTAAAGAGCATTGTGTGAGTTCAATGAATAAGGCTGGGATCCCAATGATGGCATCCATATAAGTTCAGGAAATGTGATGGACTCATGAAAAATGAGAAGGACAAACTAGAGTGCACTAGAGAACTCTTAAGTGCACCTTTGTGTGCTACCATGTGCTTATGAAGGCTCTAAAGCCTAATGTCTTGAAGGGCACTTCATGAGATTTCTAATCATCATTTAAATGAGAATAAGGACTATAATGTGGGTGAAGATAAGGTGGTGAACACAAGGAAATCATGGAGACACCTCAAAGAACACTAAGGTGATCTCGGATACACTCCAAAGTGCACTTATGTTCAATGCAAAGTTTGAGGGCTTAATTGTCCAAATAAATTTGGACAAAACAAATTCTCAAAGGAGTTTAGCTGCTTGGATGAAGATTTGACCAAAACTTAGTTAAAAGTCATGGCGGCTTGATTCATTTCAACCACCTTTGGACTTATAGTCTTCAAGGATAATTTATTGCAGCTTCCTAGGTTTTTATTGGAAGCTTCATGACCTTAACAAGTCTAGCTAAGGACCAGTAAAGCACCAAAACAAAAACAAAATGAAAGGAAGGCTAAACTAGTTAAAAATCTTTGTGGCTTGGTCAATTGACCACCGCTTGCTTCTAAGTCTTCAAAGGCAGCTTCATTGTAGCTACATAGCTATTTCCTAGGTATTTCCAAAATCATTTACAACTTGAAAATATATCAAACATATATCAAAGAATTTTTAGACACCAAAATACAAGCAAAACCAAAGACAAAGTGAAGTAGATAAAACAAAGACCAAGTATTACATACCTATGATGATGTTCTTTGTAGGCTAGTATTTTCTAGATTTTCTATCATCTTCCCACCCTCTACTACTTGCCCAACCCAAAACATGACACCTCAAAACTACTAAAAAGAAAACAAGTAAGGAAGAAGAAGAACAAGCCAAATTTGAGACAAGATGGTGCAAGACTAGCACATGGTGGTACCTATGTTTAGTACTCATGTTCAAGGATGTGTATTCAAGATTCCTTGCTACCATTTTGACCATAGGTGAAGATCCATATAAGGCTTCTTCCTCTATATTTTGAAGATGAAAAGCTTCTTTTGGCAATGGCTTAAGCCAAAGGAACCTAGAGGCTATGTAATGGACTATGTGTGCAAAAAGCATACGTTGGGCCAAGCTTGATCAATCACCTAGAGTTCTATGTTAATTAAACCTAATCAAAGTGATCACATAAAGAAATTGCTAAGAAATCATGCTCTCTATGTTAAGAAAACCATATGTATGTGGTGTGTGTGTGTGTGTGTGTGTGTGTGTGTGCTTTTTTGTTTGGATGTGTATGCTAACCCCTATTTCATATATATGTATATTGTATATACTAATTTTAGTGTTTTCTTTATTTTTGGATGTATATTATTAAACAAATTTGGAAGTTTATATGTATAACAATGTTTTGAACATTGTGAAGGCACTAGGTGCTGTATTTCAGTTCTTCACTAAGTACCTATGTACTTATGCCTTCTTTTGTCCATTTTAGGTAAAAAAGTGAAATATTGAAGGTCTAGGAACCTTTAGGGGAGGTCAATGAATGGAGAGGTATACTCAGAAATTATAGCTTAAGAAAAGGAAGCATGGGAAGTTCATCTAATTGAACTAATAATTGTGTTATGTCATTGTGATTATAGGCCCTGATGGCTGCTGCGGGAACTGTTGTTTTTGGCTCCATCCTGGTATGGGCTAGGACCAGGAGAGTCATGAGGTAGTTATGGCATCAGTGTAAAGTTAAAATGGAAGTTAAGGTAACAGTGGTCCTACAGACAGTTTGAACTCAATGGTGTACCATGCATGACACTAACTACATCAAACTTTTGTTGTATATGGTTTTGGGCCATGTCATCCCTATTTGCAAATTTTGGCCTGTACATATTTGTATATACAAAGGGTAATGGGACCAAGCTTTGAATAAAACATGAACTGTGCTATATCTTTGGGCTTACATAGGCCATAAGGCACTAAGCATGGTATGTTAGTAAAAATGCATGCATGGTTGGTAACCTATTGAATTAATGTGTATGCATGTATGTATGCTTGGGTATGTGTATGTTTTGTACTAAGTAAGCCCATAAAGACACTAAGATACACTTCCATGCTTATGCACCCCAAATGCATAGGAAGAAAGTGGTTAAGCAAATGCATTCATTAGAATAATGCATTAAACTAAGAACCTAATGTGTTAAAGTAGTAGTCTAACCTATTAAAATAAGTAAAGTGTTAGGTTAGGGTTAAGAATCCTAGGTTTCGAAGTCTAATTCACCCTTAGAAAAATCAATTGAGTGCTAAAAATCAACCAAGTGGCCAAAACCAACTGGTTGGTCTCAAACCTCTTAAGAAGGTTTAAGGTGGGGGTGAATTAGGCCCTGACAGAGGCAACGACCTAAGAATGTGCATAAGTATTGGGACATAAGGTATAGGTACCAAAGCAGTCTCAAAGAAGGCACAACAATTGTAAGTCTCACTCGAGCAAAGGTGTGTGTGTTATGAGCACTCATGGGGAGTACTTGGGTTCTGTTGGTCCAATGGGTTTAAGGCATTGAGAAAGACTCCTAGATGTTCCATAAAGAACCACGAGAAGCATAAGAACCTCAAATGCCAAGTGCTAAGTTGGAACGAAGTAAACTTGAGGTTCCCAAGTAAGACAAAAGGGGTATGGCATAGGTTGACGGGCATAAGTGTACCCAAGTGTTACCACCTTCACAAAATGGGAAAATTATAGCATAAGGACCTAAACTTGTATGCTTTAATTTTCACCATAGTGTATGAATTGTGAAGTGTAAAGTATTCAATATACACTCCCCTAAGTCGCACAAAAAATGGTAATTTGGTCTTTAAGAAAGCATTGGCATATTGGCTAATTTTCAAGTAACCTATGGACTAAATTGTAAGGTCACAAAAGTTGGGTACTCAGTTATACAAATTTCCAAAGATGGCTATGGAAAGGACATGGATGGAATTGTGAAGAAAGGACATGGATGGAATTATGAAGAAAGGACATGGATGGAATTAAGGATATTGTTGGGGACCAAAGTGCTCAAGGTGGCCAAGTTAGTCATTTAATGCTTAAGGACACTTAAGGGCTTAAGTGTCCCAAACTTTTCTAAAGGTGAAAATGACCTTTGACGTAGGTTAA
This sequence comes from Aquilaria sinensis, assembly GCA_005392925.1. Lineage (NCBI taxonomy): Eukaryota > Viridiplantae > Streptophyta > Magnoliopsida > Malvales > Thymelaeaceae > Aquilaria > Aquilaria sinensis. The sequence continues at coordinate 63,416 of SMDT01000818.1, forward strand.
AATAGGTCAAAATTTTTCATTTTCCCATCTCAAATGGCTAGTAAAAACGTTCTCCAAGTGTGGCCTAAAGTTTGTAAAATTTGCAAACATGCCATTACCAAAGACCAAGAAAAAAATAAAGCTAGAAAAAAATCATTTTCTCCCCATTTTCTTCCAAAAATTTGACCTCCACCTGCTAGGGTTCTTCCTTGAACTCCTCCACATCCTTCTATAGTCACCTTACTGCAAACAATCAAGAGAAAGCAAGAAAAGCCAACCAAAGCATCAAGGAAGACCATAAACACTAGTTTTCGGGTTTATCTAAGGTTTATTGGATTTCCAGCAAAAGGTAAGGAGTTCTCTTCTCTAATGGGATGTTTACTACATTTCCAAGCATCCATGGAGCTAAGGCTAAGCTTGGACGAGAGCCATGAGCTTGATGAACCAAGCTTAGTGAGGGGAGTACAATTAGTGAAGGTTTTATGACCTAGTGTGAAGTGCACAATGATGGTAGCGAATTTAAAGGTTTTTAGAGCCCAAAGTTAGTACTAAGTAGCATTAAAACTCTCCTCACACCAATCTTATGCTTGATGAGGGCTTTCATAGTGATCTACTTATGTTTATTACATGTTTTATGGACTAACCAATGAATGTTGTTGATGTCGCATACATGTGTTTGTTGTTTGTGTTAGATTGCTGCATTTGGATGCTCTATATTGGATATTTTCATTGTGTTTTTTTGTTTTTTATTATCTTTGGATGTAGGTGATTACTAAAGGTTACATTACCTTAGTGTTAAAGTGTTCTCCATACTAAGTTTCTCCATGAAACTTACCTCCCCTCAAATCTGCCCATTTCAGGTCCAGCAAAAAGATCACATTCAAACTGACATTTCTTATTTTATTTTTTATCTTAAATTTTAGTTACATTAACTTCCATGATGATATGGAAAGTTTGGTGATTTTAGGAGCACATTTGGTATTTTTAGTGATGGTGCTTATTGTGTTACACGGCAACTATCCAGCATCTTGTTTTGGAGTGCATTGTGTCCCAAAGCATCTCCTGTGACTTGGGTGCATGTCCTTAGCTGAGTTAAGGCCATGATGTGGCGCATGGATGCATGAACATGTAAGGAACGTAAGGTTGGAACAAGTATGTCAACATTTGAGGATGGTTTTGCAATGTATGTGAAGGTGGTGCACAAGCTGTCTAAGTGTGAATGATGGGTTGCTTGTTTGTAAATTCTGTTTTGACCACATAAAGTTGCTATATACAAGAGCATGTAATTCCTATGTGTATTTGACATGTATGGGATATCCTTGGAGGGCTTACCCCTTGTGAATGAAATGTTTACACACTTATGAAATTTTGTATGGGCATAATGGTCATAAAGTGGATAGAATTTTGACCCTGCACTCAAAGTTCTATATCTCCCTGTGTAGAGTGAATCTTGGTATAAAAATTTGACCACACCTAAAGGATATCTAGTGGTTTAACTGGGATATAGAATTGCTATAGTTGAATCCCTGTAGCCCAAGTTATGATATTGCAAATTTTGCTAATTTACTGTTCATTTGGTCAGAATTTTGTAACCAACTTAAAAAATTCATAACTTGGTCCATAGGTGGGCTATTGATGTAAAACCAAATTCCTTGGTTTGGTCTCAGTTTCTAATTGGTAATGGAGCAAAAATAACATGAAGGTACAGGGCTAGCTTAATACCATTTTTTAGAAAAGTTCGGGTGCAGTGGCTGGAAACATGAACTTAACAAGATTGCCTAATGTATGGTAGCCAAGATTAAGACTTGTGCTAGTGTTTTTCTTCCTTGCTACCATGATGTAAATAAAATGAGAATATGTGTGCAATGGTTGGACCAATATGCATGCATTCAAATAGTGCCCAAGATGGCCACTTAGGTATGCACATTAAGGGTATTGTTCTGATGGCCTACAGGACATACCAATCCTGGGATTTTAAATGCACAATTTTAGCACCATAACTGGACTACCCCAAAGTAGGTAACGCTAAGTGTAAGAGCTAAGTGGGACCATAGGGGGCTAGTTGTGAAAGGTCCTAAGAGCTTCTATGAAACACCATGGAGCCTAAGAGAACTCGATGTCAAGGATACACACAAGGTGGCCAAGTAATCAATGCAAGGCCTAAAGGGTCACAGTAGTGACATCTCAAGCAGCATGGGATATGTAGAGCACCTAATTAGAGCTAAATTAAGGTGCCAAGGTTAGTCTTAAGTAATCTAAAAAGACATAAGAAAAGAGGTTGTAATATCCAAAGAGACTTTACTGTAAAAGATAGCCAAGCTGGTTAAGGAATGACTCCTAGGTAATAAAAAGAAAGTAAAAGAGTATGCCATGGGTACCTTAAAATTTAAAGGCCAAAGAATTGGTTAGTGGCTGGTAAATGGCCAAAGACCCTAAGTACATTAAGTGACTACCTAGAAAAGTCAATGGTTAAAGATTTGAGTAGTTTTTGGTGCATTCAAGGGCACCTGAAAGATCAAAAGTCTATGTAAACTAAGGTTCTTGTACCATGGTCACGAGCGTTAAGCTTTTGGGTGCCTAAAGTGGTAGCAACGATAAATAGCTACCAAAGAAAGCTAAGGGTAAGTTGCCACAAAAGGGAACCATACTTAGGGCGCTAAAGGGCAAGGGTGCCAATGGTAAGCTATGATGAGAAATATGTGCCCATAGCATTAAAGGGAAACAACGTTAAAAATACACCTAAAAGTTGGCTTGAGTGCCTAAGTCGGGTGTAAGTGTTGCCAAGTTAAATTGTGCCAAGAGCACAAAGTGGTGGTGACTAAGAAAACACTTAAGCAGGGCCTACGGGCCTAAGTGTAGAACAAGATTATGCTATGCCCAGCAACTATTAAGTTTGAAAGTAGGGGACTAAGTACACCCAAAGTATCCCGATGAGGAAAATGGCTGAAAGGGAGCAAGTTAGCTCTAAGTTATATTGGCCTAAGTGAAAATTGGGGCTATAAGGATGTGCCTTGCGAGCAAAGGTAGAGTGTTTGCTCCATAAGTAATGTCTCTAAACGAGGTCTCCTTAGAAGTACCTTAAGAGGTTTTTTGATTAATAAGTCAAGAAGCTAGGAATATGAAATAAGGTCCTAGTTAAAATGGTATGAGAAACCATAGTAAGGAAATGACCATGACTACGAAACTGAGTAAGATGTAGAAGAAGTAGCATCATGTAAATGCTGAATAGCCTCAGGTGTTAGGAAGTCCTAAGTGCATTAACATGTTCATTCACTCATCCATCCACACATTTCATTGCATTCATGTTGTTTTTTGATTGTTTGTAATTTGTTGTGTGATGTGTTGCATGCTTTGTTGGTTTGTGTGTGTGTGTGTGTATTTTGCATGTTTGCACAAGTTTTTATGACATGGCCACCTTTCGCCCTACCCAAGAAGCTTGTGAAAGCAAGTTTCATGGTGGTTGCAATTGGCTAGTTATATATATGCATGAATTAAAACTTCATGATGCCAATTGATTAAACTAAAAGATGCAAGATGCATACTATTTAAGCTTTGAAAACCATTAAGCGTTCACTTAGCCAAGGTAGTTTTCATAGAAAACAAGTTCAAATAGCCGAAGCATACAAAATCAATATTTGTATTATCATTACTACACATATTAACCATGTGAGGGCATTCACATAAGTGAACTAATGCCCCTCACCTAAGAGCAACCCTAGAGTCTCAAGCTGCAAAACAAGACACAAGAGGTAACTAGGCTTACAACATGTACTAGCCTCTTACTGAGATCCTCCCAACTAACTCCCATCTTGGAGATGAGTACCAGTGGTGAGTCATAAATATCTTATCGATGTGCTACTAGCCTCTATGGCCAAGGAAAAACTATAGTTAGTACTGTTACTTAACCAACAAGTAACCAAGAAAACAAGAATCACAAGGATTCTCGGAGTAAAGTACCTACAACAACAGACTACCGTGCAACACTCAGCAGTTATTAGGCCCAACAATGTCAGAATCTGCACAACATTGACTAGGGAATGAGAATTTAACAATTCTCAGTAAGAGGTCTTCACTTGTAAGAAAGATACTAAGGACAACACATAGATGAACATATGTACTATGCTGTGAGCTCATACAACTTAAGGCTACACTTATGCATATAGGTTTTAGTCCCTTGGGACTTGTCCTCACCTAGTCCATAAACTACAAGGCAAAGCCTTGTCTACTAGCAAGCATAGTATATTAGCCTAGCCAGTGAAAATTCACTAATTGAAACTCCCTTATATTGTACAGGGGCACTATGGTAGGACTAATGCTGTCTAAGCCTTAAAGACCTACTAGGCGCACTAAGGTTCCACATCAAAACCTTGCACCTGATGGTACGGCTAGGTCACCAATGGTACTAAACCTTTCACCCAAGCAAGTGATAACTCATTGTGGCCGTTTATTAACTAGTTTTCTGGCTTATGGTAAAAGAAACCATTAAAACTCAAGAAAACTCCTAGGCCTTAGAGGAGTTTTGGAAGGCTCGAAATACCTTCAGAATATTTTGACCCCTAGGTACCCTAAGCACCCCCACAGGCCTCCCCTCAAATCCTTGAGCAAAGTTGGGAATTTTCGGCCAATATAACTGTGGCAACATGTCACCAATACCTTTGAACCCAAAAAATTCCCAGATTTGCTGCATACACTTTAGAAGACTTACCAAGCACCTCAAACATGCTTGGATGTCCTTCCAACTTCACATACCTATAAAACATATTGCAAAGGCCATAACCCACTATCACAAGCATAACTGTGATGCATTAAAACATCATTCCAAGTTCCATCAAACCTATAGTCCACCATGATCAAACTAGCCCACTAACTAATGCTATTGCCAAAACTACTTTAATTCATCAAGCAACAACACTCCAATAGCATTAATCAAGCTTGAAACCATAACTCTCTTACCTTGATTTCAACTCACAAGTAAGAACCAAGAAACTTTTCCACAAAATCAAAGTTCTACCTAAGTTCCAAGCAAGCAAAGGCACAAAACACCAAATTACTAACTTCAAACCAAAACCCAAGCTTCCAATCATCACATAAACAAGAAATCACCAAGAAAACACAAGTGACCTTGCATCAAATACAAGGGATAGTCAGAACCGTGATTCCAAGCTTCACAAACAGTAAAATCCTCTTGAAATAACCTTCCTAATACATTTATACCCTTGGTGGCTTCAATTTTCACCAAAACCTTTTGATTTTGAGCTAGAATTCTTGATGAAATGGTAAAGTGTAGGATGAACTCGGGTTTTGGAAGAAAAAATGGCATCCATCCTCACTTCACCAAGTTTTTATACTGTTTTTAAACCAAAAGCCACCAAAGTTTATGAAAAGTTACAAAAAGCCCCATTTCTTAAATAGTAACTATAATCAAACCTTGATTAAACCTTGTTTATTTAAGCTAAGTTTGGGTTTAAAGAAAAATTTAGGTTTCCAAAACTCATTTCTAACTCTCGGGAGTCAGCTTGACACTTTAAGATGTAAAATTACCATTTTGCCCCCAAACTTTATCTGGTGCCTTAAACTCCTTGAAACTTAATGAACTTTGCCTAACTTACCTATTCTTGCTATGTGAACTTGAAATAAGGTTCCAAACTAAATTTTAACTACTTTGCATTCCTTAAACAAGCTTCCTACTAGAAGAGTCATAACATTTTCCCTACAGGTGTTGAATCCCTTACTAAGTACTTTTGAGTACTTACATAGCTAGTACAGCCTAACAGTTGGTAAGGGGCTACTATTAGTATGGGGTTGCTATTAGTGCTAAGTTTTGTTGGTTTGAAGGTACTCTCTAAGAATATGACTAATGGTTAATGATTGCTTGTGATTTAAGTTAATGCTAAGCAAAGCGTTGCCTTTTCAGCTTTGAAGGCTAAGTAAGCATAACAAAAGCGAGGCTTGCCACTTGAAGCAAGCTTCAGCCTAAATGGGGGGCAACAAAGGATGTTAGAAGTATTTCTTTTGTTTGTTAGTACTTTGTGTACTATGTTGGCCTCTACTAGTGTCCATTGGTGTGTTTAACACTAAAGTTACATTTTGGAGCATATAAGATTAAGATGTATGCACATAGTTGTTACTTGAAGTTAACACAACTAGAGTTTTTATGTCTTGGGTTTTTTTAAATTAGTTTTCTTCAATAAATTCCAAGACATTTTTTTATTATTGTTTTCCTTATATATTGTTAATGTATAGCTAGAATGATGCATGCATATTTTCTATATAGGGTAGGTTAAGAAACTAGTTGCACGTAAAATTTTTAAGATACCTCATGCTTAATAACTAGTCAATTGTAACCTAGGTAAGATCATAGTTCCTAAAAAACCTACCTGTGTTAGTAAAATCAAGGAACTAGGACCATGTTCCTCCACATTACCCCTATACTAATAAGAAAGCATAGTTCTAAACCATCCATGTAGAGTATTCTGTCTTGTTCTTTTCTGTTTTGTAGTGTACTATTTTTAGGACTTGTCTTTTCGGGCACTCCACCGATGACCATTCTTAGTTAGTTTATTACGAACAACAATAGTTAAAGTATAGTTAATATGAAACATGACATACTACAATGATTAAAGTATAGTTATTATAACAGGACGTGCTACAACGTTTAAAGTATAACCATAATGATCGTCAACTCACTATATTAAGAAATATCATATTTTGTTATTTGTTTTGAACTGCTCTGTTTTAATAAATGATTTCATATATGAGTTTTGCCTTTTACTTTGTCATATTTTATGATAAAGTTAATTGTATTTGTCTTTGAAACTTAAATTACTTTTTGAATTTTATGAGTATGGCTTTCCTATAAAATCAATACTTTAACTTATTTATATTATATTTTCTTATTAATATTTTTTTATGATACTTTTAGTAACTTTTCTACATAGGACTTTTAAAGTTCTGATATTTCCAATAAAAGTGTTTTCTACTCTATACCTTTGCTATATATTTTATGAACTATTTTTATGTTTTATGGAATGGCAGACAACCCGCCACTTACTAGGCATTTGTGCTTACCCCCTCTTTTCCCACTGTCATAGATAGCAAGAAATATAAAGCTAGCTAGTTAGGGTGTGACAAGAAGTTGATTAGATTTTTGTGGAGTAAAAAGGACTAATTTGCAAGAAATTGAAGAACAAGAGGCGTAGTTGTTATTTAAATCTTAAGGGTTCGAAAGTAGGAATATGTGGTAGATAAAAAAAGAAAAGGGCACTGCATAGAAGGAGTGACAAGTCGAAACTGATGGGAATTGTGAACGAAGAATGAACTGTGAATTGTGAGTATAAGATCAAAAAGTGAAATAGAAAGGAGAAACAAAATTGGGAGCAGATAGGGGAAAAGGTAACAAGTTGAAAGAAAGGATGCAACTTCACTTTTCTTCTTCTTGAAAGAGGATTAGGACGGTTCCTTCCTCTTTTCTTCTTCACTAATTTGTGATTTCATTTCTCAATTTGTGTCAAGTAATTTTGGATCATGTATTCCTACTTATTGGGATTACTGATTTTTATTTTCAAATCTAGCAAGAAAATCTAAATTTCTATGCTAATGTTACGAATGTAATTTAGTTTAATTATTTTAATTGATTTATTTGCGTTGTGTTTTGGTCTACTTCCTTTGCAAAAATAAGTATTATCTATGTTTGATCATCATAGATAATTTATCATAGGGATTAAAAAAAAGGACCAAGAGATGAAATTTTATTTGTACGCTAGGGAAATAGAGTTTAAATAATTAGGATAGAGATATACTTATTTATTGTAATTTTTTAACTCGATAACTTTAACTTAATATGTTGCAATAATGAGGAAGAAGACGGTGGGTGTGTTTCCTAGTTGTAGGAATAACTGATGGGAGACCGAGAGCTGAAAGGCTATTGAAGAGCAACTGATATGGAAATTTTTATGAAACGAGTACTGAATGGCGATTGACAGAGAAAAGTTTTTAAGAGGAACGACTAAAAGGCGACTAAACACGTGGTAACTGACTTTCGGTCGTCATTCAGTGGCTTTTCATGTGAGTGATAGCCGAAGTGCCCATCACCTTCCAAACCCACAAGCTCGGACAAGGTGCCAACCTCGGAAGAGAAACCACCTGCTACTGAAAGGATGTTCGACCCCCTGAATCCGACTTCGGCAGTTCTACGTTCCAGGAAACGACAGTGCCAACCTCGGGGGGACGATCAAACCATCCTCGGAAATAGGGGGTACGCTTGAGGAAGACCACCCTCGGGTAATATACTCCTGCGATACTAAAAGTGACTTCGGGTGACAAGTCCTTCTCCGAAGAGGTCTCTTCTACCAAGGGGACCTCGGGAATACGGCAGGAGCAATTTAGGAGCCTCTGACACATCCCCGACACGCCGCCCCCAGACACGCTCTGACACGCCGCTTGTAGAAATACTCTAGTACGCCACCCTCGGGTTGCCTAGGCCCCCGGCCAGACGGCCTATGGTCGGCTAGATGTTCACCTTTTCCTCGAAGACGTGGATCGCATCCCACCAAACATGTGTCACGATCTGGGCCAGCCGTATAAGGAGAACTACTACAGTTCTCCTCTTTATAAATACTTAGTAAGCACCCCAGGTAAGGGGCAGAGCACCAGAGACCATACTTTTCCGCTTTCTACTACCTCCGCATCTCCTAAACACCGACTTGGGCGTTGGAGGCTTCTCCCCGAGAAAAGACTCCGGGGACCTCCTAACCTATTCCTTCTGAGCTTTTCAGGTGACCTCTCCTGGGAAACCTCCACTCCATGCGCTCCTCCTCACAGGAAGTCCCCCTCGCTTCTACCATGTCACACGACGAAGATGCTGCCGGGCATCATTTGGCACCCTCTGTGGGAACTCACCTCCAGGTTGCCATCGTTGAAACTCAGCGTTCCAAGGACAAGGGGCTTCCGAAGCACCCGTCCGGGCCAGAAGGTCAGCCGGCAACCGAACAAACTGCAGTAGGGACTTCCTTGCCGGAGGATGAGCGCCCCCTGACCATCACCATGAGCTTCCTACGTGAATTCCAACGCTCCGTTGTGGCCGAAATGACACAGCAGCTGGACCGGAGATGGCCACACCCAGCCTCGGGCCGAGGGCCACCCTTGCCAGTACCTTGCCGAGAAAAGAGTCCTAGATCAACGCATAGGAGCTTGGGAAGCAGGGATCAACAAGACGAATCATCGATGGAAAATGTGCACCTTGGGACGCGACCCACAGAAGAAACAGGGTCAAAACGACCCCGAACTCCCCGCCGAATGAGTTCTTCACCTGAGGAAAAGTTGCCTTCCTCTCGACACCGAAGTCAGTCGCCAAAAATGAGGCATCGGTCTCCGTTTCTGGAGTCCTTCAGGCAGCAGGAAGAAGAGCCCAGTGCCACACTCCTTATGGAGAAAATCTTAAAAAGGCTAGAAGAGTGGAGAGGCAGGTGACTTGGAAGCCTATCTGGGCTAGACTATCTGAAACCTTCAATAGAGACGAGTCACCATTTACCCGAGCAGTGGTCAAAGCACCTATGCCTAGTGACTTCCGTGTACCTCGGCTAGAGACCTACGATGGTCGGACCGACCCCCAGGCTCACCTGCCCAAATACAAGTGCGGTATGGTGTTGCACGGTGCTGACGACGCAACCTTGTGCAAATGCTTTGAGGTCACTCTCGCCGGGCCAACAATGGCGTGGTGTAACTCATTGGCTCCAGAAACCATTATGGAGTTCCAAGAGTTATCTACTGCCTTCACACAGCAGTTCATCGGAAGCCGGACCAGAGTGAAGATGCCAGTCCAGATGTTCGACATAGCGCAGAGAAATGGAGAAACTATCCGCGACTATGTTGAAAGGTTCAATAGGGAAGCCTTGAGTGTTCTAGACTTCAGGCCAGAGATACGTATCCTGGCCATGACACGAGGCCTTCAGAGAAACTCTTAGTTGTTCTGCGAGTTTTCCAAGGATCCCCCCGATACCCTGGGCGAATTCTACTGAAGGGCCAAATAGCATATGACTGCCGAAGAGCTGAGGATGGGAGGCCCAAGGACGAACCACATTCACGCTGAAGGGACGAGCCAGCAAACTCGCTACCCAATCGAATCGGGGGGACGACCTCGGAAGCCTAAAGGAAGGAAGCCACTGGCTTTCACTCCTCTGAACTCCACAAGGACAAGCATCCTCATGGCAATGGAAAGGCAAGGAACCTAGATCCAACAACCGAAGGCCATGACCTCGGAAAACAAAAGAAATATGAAAAGGTTCTGCCAATTCCATCGGGACCACAGGCACGATACCGAGGACTACTACCAGCTGAAGAAATACATTGAATCCCTGATAAAGCAAGGAAAACTCCGACGTTACTTGCACATGCCCTCCCCAAAAGGAAGAAGAGAGGAGGAGGGGAAGGGAGATAAGGAGGAGTATGACTCCGACAGATGCCGGAACCAAAGTCCAAGAAGGCGCCCACCACCTCCAGCTGGGGTGATACAAATGATCACGACAGGACTTCCATCGGCAGAAAGGAAAAGAAAGGCCAGGGAAATTTCGGTAATGAAATATGGAAACCCATCAGAAAAGCTTCCTTGAAAAGATGGGTCCACCATCATATTTCCCCATGATGATCTGCTACTGATCATGGCCCGAATAGGAAGTTGGGACGTCAAGAGAGTATTGCTTGAAGATGGTTCAAATACAAACGTCCTAATTTCACACCTGCTACCAAGCCTGGGCATATCAAAGAGTGACCTCAAGACCGTCACTTCTCCTACCTTTGGAGTATGACCCACCAAGATCCCCGTTCTCAGCTGGGTTATGTCACACCTCACACAGACCCTGGCCCATGAGATCTAGGTTTAACTCCCAAACCTGTAACTAAAACCCCACATCTTCAATTCGGCCAAACTACCAAAGTTACCATTAAGTCTTATTTTCTTAAGGTACTAAGCCTGGGAGGTGGCCCAAGAGGCTTTAAAACAAATCCATGGTTTACTTGCAGTAGAAGTAAGGCCCAATGTCACTAACTTGCAAAACAAGCAAGGCTTTAATAGATTACTTGCATGACAAGCAAGGCAACACTTAGTGAAAATTAAGGGCTTATATGGTGTGCAATCAAGTGTGCTACTTAAATGGCAACCAAGAAGCCCACAGTATTTACTTTAGTTTGGAAAACACATATTGATATGCACATGATCTTCTCGGCCAATAAAGGTACACAAGGAGGTTCACAAGATTTCAAGCTTCACATTCACATATACAAGCATAAGTTCATCACCATTCACATAAACATGCCAAACCTTGGCATTAAGCATCCACCATATATATACATGTCCAAAACCAACCATAAGATCATACACATAACTTGGCACTTAAGCCCAACAAAAACCATCACCAAACTAGGTATTCAAAGCTACATATATGTACACTCAAAATGGTAGTCTACCTAGTATCCAACATGGCTACATGCCATGAACCGAAAGTCTTCCATGCCAAGTTATACTACAACCTAAAACCACTAATGGTCAAATAGTACCTTAAGGATCCCATACAGTAACACACACTGCAACACCAACCCAATAGCCATGTTCACAATCATAAAGGTGAAGACTATCATCAGAGCCAGTGTCCATCTATCCATATTGCTCTCCTAGACAGTTCCCAACACCACAAGCCTGCAAACTTAGCACATAAGTCTTGGCCAACTTGTAAAATAAGACTTCTAATGTACAGAACCAATAAGCCAAGCACACATTGGCACATACCTTGACAAACAAGCAAGCTAGCACAAATCACAAGCACAAAGCAAGCAAACACCATTCAGGCCGAATATCTTTCCCTGAAAATAAATAGGATGGGCATTGAGTATAAAACTCAGTAGAGTTCACTTTCAAATACAACTCAATTAGGAGTCTATTTAGTTAAGCCGAGTAACAACTCAAGGCTTAAACTCCCATTAGCTCAGCATAACCTGCAAAACAAACACAAAGACAAGGAAAACCCAACATATACAAATACATGCCAAATAACCGAGGCATATAAGTAACAATAACTAAAGTTTGGTTAGCAAGCACAAACAATTCACCAAAGCACACAATAACCCACACACACACCACAATGCCTATTCGGCCAAATCTCCATAACATGTGCCCATGTGCATATTGCACACATAACTTCACCAAACACTTCACTTCCACTAGAGCTCCAAAATGCCTAGCAAATAGGCCACATTTACTAGCATTTCTAGCACATGTCCAATAGTTAATTAGCTAATCAACACTATAACCGAATAAATTCTCAATAGCCCATCAAGCAACTAAGGTCATATGGCAATTTTGTCCATCACTTAGCTACTCTAAACACTTGAATCATGGTAATTCACCAAGCAATCAAAGTGTTAAGTGAACCCTACCTCAAATAGCTTTCGGCCAAAACCCAACTTTCAAGCCCAAGTGTTCTTCACTCAAATTAGCCTACCACATAATCAATTAGGCATCAACAAACTTTATTCATGGATTAATTACCATGTAATCAAGGAAGAACACCAAGTTACCTCAAATAACACTTTCGGCCAACACTTAGTTTCCAAGCCGAAACATCACTTGCACAATTAGTCTATCAACATACCAATTAAGCATTACCACTCCTTGTTCATGGAACTAACACCATGTAATCAAAGAAAGAACATGAGATTACCTCAAGTCAAGCTTTCGGCCAAGCACCAATCTTCTAAGCCAAACTGTTCTTCACCAAATTGGCCTAATATACCATCAATTTAACACTTTAACTCCTTGTTCATGGAACATAGACCATGTATTCAAGGAAACATCAAGATTACCTCAAAACCCTAGCTTGGTTGGCTCGGCCCTTCTTTGTTCTTCAAAAACCAAGCTTGAAATTGAGTGTATAGTGCCGAAACCAAAGTGTCCTAGCTTGCCTCCTTCAAAATGTCTCCAAACTTGCTTGAATTCAAGAGTAATTTTGGGAGAGCTCAAGAACAAGCTCTCGGCCAAAGGAACAAGGAAGTCCAAAATGGAGACAAGAATGGCTTAAGTGGGCTTGACTAAAACCGGCCATAAGACACATGTACATAAGTTGGCATTAACCTTAGCTTTCGGCTCCAACAACTTTGCATGGCTCAATGAAGTCCTCAACTCCACATGATTACAATGCCGCCACTAAAACATATATATATCTTGACACTTAGGTCACCTCATGGCCCATTTTGCCAAGCACAAAACAAAAGTGTCATAAAAGTCCTTTAATCCCATGTAAAACCGGCCAAGTGACTAGTGTGAACACTAGTTCGTCTAACTAGTTAAATAATGATTATTACCATAGTGGAAGACATGACATGACTAGTTTTCATTGTTGTCTCCCTTAAATTGGTCTAGAATACCATTAGCCCTTGCATAGTTTTGCATGGCCGAAATCATCATCTCTCAATTTGTAGTTTTAATTGCACCACCAAGTTAAGTGTGCAGTTTGGTCCCCTTTCTTTGTTTTCTGTCATTTTTCCCATAGTTAAGTTTCTGTGTGCAATTAGGACCCAAAAGTTTCCAGCTTTGCACATACATCACTGTACTAGCTTCCATAGTCCTTCACATCATTCCTTTTTGTTCTTTGGCCTAAGCCAAGTACTTAGGAGGTGAGCCTAACAATTCCTCCCTCCTTAAGGAATTTGGTCCTCCAAATTCTTCACTAGTTTAGGGTACAGCTGAGGGTACTTAGTGGCAATCTCCTGTTCTACTTCCCAGGTTGCCTCTTCAGGAGTGTGGTTACTCCACTGCACCTTAATCATAGAAATCCACCTGCTTCTTAGTTTCCTGGTATCTATGGCCAGGAACTGAATTGGCACTTCTTCATATGTAAGGTTTTGTGCCACAATTACAATAGTGGGTGTTTCTATCTGTTTGAAGCTTGGAACATACTTCTTGAGTAGACTCAGATGAAACACATTGTGTATGTTACCAAGTTCTGGTGGCAAATCTAACTGATATGCCACATTCCCAACTTTGGCCAGTATCTGATATGGCCCAACATATCTTGGTGCTAGTTCCCCCTTTTTCCAAATCTGATTACTCCTTTCATTGGAGAAACTTTGAGCCACACCCAGTCCCCTTCCGGGAATTCCAGGTCTCTCCTTATTTTCAGGTTTGCATAGGCTTGTTGCCTATCATTTGCAGTCTTGATCCTGGCTTGGATCAATTTAATCTTTTTAGTAGTTTTCCTAATAATGTCTGGCCCCAATTCCAATTTGTCTTCTGGCTGATGCCAGCAATGAGAAGTAGTACATCTCCTGCCATATAAGGCTTCATAAGGAGCCATTCCTATCACTGAATGATAGCCATTATTGTAGGAAAACTCTATCAATGGAAGGTGTACATCCCATTCACCCTGGAAGTCAATTACACAGCATCTCAACATATCTTCCAGAGTCTGTATAGTTCTTTCTGTTTGTCCATCAGTTTGTGGATGGTAGGCAGAACTAAATTTAAGCTTAGTGCCCAATGCCTGATGTAGGGATTTCCAAAACCTAGAAACAAACCTAGGATCCCTGTCTGATACTATGTCATCAGGTATTCCATGCAATCTCACTATTTCTCTTATATAGAGTTGTGCTAATTTATCCAAAGAATCAGTAAGATTCATGGGAAAGAAATGGGCTGCCTTTGTCAACCTGTCTACAATGACCCAAATGGCATTATGCTTCCTCTTTGTTAGTGGCATACCCACTACAAAATCCATTGATATGGATCCCCATTTTCTCTCAAGTATGGGTAAGCTTTATAGCTTCCCTCCTGGCTTTTGGTACTCCACCTTCACTTGTTGGCATGTTTCACAACTAGCCACAAGTGTATTAATATCCTTCTTCGTGTATGGCCACTAAAAATATACTCTAAGAGTATGATACATTTTTGTGGCCCCTGGGTGCATACCTAGCTTACTAAAGTGAGCTTCCTCTAGTATTTGAATTCTTAGGTTGTCCTTTTCAGGCACATACAACCTATTTTGGAAGTGTAGCACTCCTTGCTTAAAGGAAAAACCTTGGAATAGTTCTCCCTTACTCTTGCCAGAAATCAATTCTAGCTCTTTATCTCCAGCTTGAGCTTCTTTAATAAGCTCCTTCTATCCTGGGGTAATGGTTAGTACTTTCAACTGCTCACCTTCTCTAGTTAGCCATTGGCTTGCCAGGTAAGTAATACTTAGGCTCTCGGCCTTATGTTCCACTTCTCCACCTTTGAGTATCCCAGTATAGCTCCTACTCAAAGCATCTACCACTACATTGGCTTTCCCAGCTGTGTATTCAATTACGCAGTCAAAATCCTTCAAATATTCTAACCACCTTCTCTGCCTCATATTTAAGTCCTTCTGAGTAAAAAGGTGCTTGAAACTTTTGTGATCTGTAAATACTTGGAATTTATTACCAAGAAGATAGTGCCTCCACTGCTTAAGAGCAAAGACCACTACTACCAATTCCAGGGCATGCACTGGATATTTCTTTTCATGTGGTCTTAATTGTCTATACCCAAAAGAAATGGCTTGCTTCTCCTGCATCAGGACACATCCTAGTCCTATATAAGAGGCATCTGTACATACCTCATATTCCTTTTCAGGGTCTGGCAGGACTAGTATAGGAGCTGTAGTCAATCTCCTCTTTAGCTCCTGAAAGCTTTCTTCACATTTGTTTTCCTAGACAAACTTCTGGTTCTTTCTAGTTAATTGAGTCATAGGTGCTGTTAGAACAAAAAACTTTGGCATAAATCTTCTGTAATAGCCAGCTAACCCAAGGAAGCTTCTGACTTCCCTTACAGTCTGGGGCTGCAGCTTCCAATCCAGGATTGACCTTACCTTTTCAGGATCCACAGCCAACCCTTGATCATTTATTATATGACCCAAAAACCCAATTTCTTGAGTCCAGAATTTACACTTACTCAGTTTTCCATAAAGTTTATGTTCTTGGAGCAAACCAAGCACTATCTTAAGATGTTCTTTGTGAGTTTCCTCATCCTTGGAATATACCAAGATATCATCAATGAATACTACCACAAAGTGGTCTAGGTGTGCTTTGAACACCCTTTGCATTAAATCCATAAAGAATGCAGGTCCATTAGTAAGCCCAAATGGCATTACTATATACTCAAAGTGTCCATACCTAGTCCTGAAAGCAGTCTTAGGTATGTCCTCCTCCCTTACCCTTAGCTGGAAATATCCAGACCTCAAATCTATCTTGGAGAACACTTTTGCTCCCTTTAATTGATCAAACAGATCTTCTATCCTTGGGAGGGGATACTTGTTCTTTATGGTTAATGCATTTAGTTTTCTGTAATCAATACAGAGTCTAAGGGTTCCATCCTTCTTTTTCACAAATAACACAGGTGCTCCCCAAGGAGACACACTGGGTCTAATGAACCCTTTCTCCAGCAGTTCATCCAATTGTTTCCTGAGTTCTACCATCTCAGGCAGTGCCATTCTATATGGAGCAGTAGATACTGGTGCTGCTCCTGGTACCAACTTTATTTCAAACTCCACCTTTCTCAAAGGTGGCAAACCAGGTAAGTCTGTAGGAAAGACTCCCGGGAAATCTTGAACTATAGGTATTTTCCTAAGTTCATCTGACATTTCCTGGTCATTTAGTTCCAGGCACTCCTGCTCACTTCCTGGAGTTACCATCTCCAACACTTTTAAGTGACAGTCTATAGCTAACTCTAAGGACTTGTCTAGATCATATGGTATTCCACCAGGCATTATTAATTATCTAGCCTGACAATCAATAACTACTTTGCTCTCCCCTAACCAGTTCATGCCTCAGATCACATCATAGTCATGTGTCTCTAGCACTATGAGATTTGTTCTCAGTTTCAACTTGCCTATCTGTATCTCATAGTTTTCAACCATGTAATAGGCAAATAAAACTTCATTGCCAGCTGTTCTTACCAAGTACATGTTGGTCATATATTTTACTTCTAGATTCATGGCCTTAACCAAGCTATTAGATACTACAGACAATGAAGCTCCAGTATCAAACAGAACAGATACTAATTGGCCATTAAGGTAAATTGTACCTTTCAAGGCCCACCTGCTAGTCTTTTGCTGACTAGTCTCTCTCCCAGTATCCTCTGCCTCAGGTGTTTCTTGCCCCCTTCTAGAAGATTCCAGCTGAAACACCCTTCCTGGAAGTGTACCAGGCTTTTTTTGTTCTTGAGGCACTCTAGGTGCTGGCCTCCCTCCCTGGGCTGGCCCCTGAGTCCTCATCTGGCGCATAGGCATCTGCCCTCTAGGTCCCCTGGGATTGAAAGTTCCCAGCAATTTCCTGTTATCTTCACCCCTCTTTGGGCAATCTCTAACCTAGTGGTTTGGGGCTCCACACCTATGACAACCAGTGGAAGTCTTGAAGCATGGCTTATTGCCATGAAACTTTCCACAGGTATTGCATTGAGGACCATACTGTTGTGGTTGTGATCCTTTTTCTTTCTTACTCCTGCATCCTTCTCTTCTCTTGGCCCTTTTTGAGTGCTGGCCCTTATGAGTTCCACTTCCACTTCCAGGCCCACTTTTGAACTGTTCCTGGAATTCCTGCTCCAAAGCCAGGGCACTCTGCATAACTGTGTAGTAATCTCTAGCTCCTATTGCCCTAAGTATCTGTCTCAATTCAGGTCTTAGCCCCCTGATGAACCTCTTGGTTCTCAGCTCTTCTTGCCCATCATACTGCGGAGCATACCTAATCAAGATGTTGAATCTTTGCTCATACTCCAGTACACTGAGGTCCCCCTGCTCTAATTGTTCAAACTCCACTTATTTCTGGTCTTTTTGGGCCTCGCTGACATATTGCTGATGAAAGACCCGGAGGAAGTCAGCCCATCTCATGGACCTTCTCCTGTCTGGGGGTCTCCTCTGATTTCTCTCCTGGTAGCTTCTCTGTACTGCCCTCCACCAAAGTTCAGCATTTCCTTATAGCCTAAAAGTGGCTAGCAGTACTTTTTGAGTAGAAGTGACTTCCATTCTTTCAAAAATCTTCTCTACTTGATATACCCAGAACTCTGCTTCATCTGGGTCACAGCCTCCTCTGATGACTGGAGGTTTCAATGCCAGGAACCCCTCCAGCTGGCCCTCCTTAAGTCCTCATCTTCTATGCCTTCCCCTGTTCTCCTCCCTGCCACTGAATTTATCTCTAGATGACCTGCTTCTCATGGTGGTCTCCTCAGTAGAGGGTTCAGTCCCTCTGGAGTATAAGTATGCATCTCTTGCCTCTATGTCTGGGCTATCATCCTCTTCCTCCTCAACTTTGGGCTCTTGCCTCACTTCTAATCTCATTCTCCTAGCCCTAGGGTGCCTTCTTTCATCATCTGCTTCTTCTTCTTCTTGATTCCCTCCAGCTCTACTGGATTGGTCATAACCCACTGGCTCTTTGCCAGGCCTTCTTCTCCTTCTTCTTCCTTCAGTCTCTACTAGTTCTGACTCCTCCTAGTTCTGGGCTTGGCTTCTAGCCAAGGATTGCATTCCAAGCACTAGTTGAGCCACAGTGGCATGCAATGACTCCATCATTACCTCAATTCTCTCTTGTCTATCTCTCCTGGGTCCAGGTGCTTGGTACTTAGCAGTTGGCTCTTCGGCCACATTATGTTCCATTTCTTCAGCTTGAGTTTTAGGCACATTTTCTTGCAGTCCCTCAGTATAATGGGCTGCAGTGTGTTCTTCTTGTCTCAGGGAATCTCTGTCCCTGCCCCTGGTTCTCATCCTGCACTTTCAATTGCAGATATTTCACATATATCCAAATAATACAAGTGTTATATAAGTTAGACCTAAGTGGGACACTGTCTAGGCTAAGCTCTGATCATACTAAAATAGGCTCTGATACCAAACAAAGCCTGTCACACCTCACACAAGCCCTGGCCCATGAGATCTAGGTTTAACTCCCAAACCTGTAACTAAAACCCCACATCTTCAATTCGGCCAAACTACCAAAGTTACCATTAAGTCTTATTTTCTTAAGGTACTAAGCCTAGGAGGTGGCCCATGAGGCTTTAAAACAAATCCATGGTTTACTTGCAGCAGAAGTAAGGCCCAATGTCACTAACTTGCAAAATAAGCAAGGCTTTAATAGATTACTTGCATGACAAGCAAGGAAACACTTAGTGAAAATTAAGTGCTTATATGGTGTGCAATCAAGTGTGCTACTTAAATGGCAACCAAGAAGCCCACAGTATTTATTTTAGTTTGGAAAACACATATTGATATGCACATGATCTTCTCGGCCAATAAAGGTACACAAGGAGGTTCACAAGATTTCATGTTTCACATTCACATATACAAGCATAAGTTCATCACCATTCACATAAACATGCCAAACCTTGGCATTAAGCATCCACCATATATATACATGTCCAAAACCAACCATAAGATCATACACATAACTTGGCACTTAAGCCCAACAAAAACCATCACCAAACTAGGTATTCAAGGCTACATATATGTACACTCAAAATGGTAGTCTACCTAGTATCCAACATGGCTACATGCCATGAACTGAAAGTCTTCCATGCCAAGTTATACTACAACCTAAAACCACTAATGGTCAAATAGTACCTTAAGGATCCCATACAGTAACACACACTGCAACACCAACCCAATAGCCATGTTCATAGTCATAAAGGTGAAGACTATGATCAGAGCCAGTGTCCATGTATCCATACTGCTCTCCTAGACAGGTCCAAACACTACAAGCCTGCAAACTTAGCACATAAGTCTCGGCCAACTTGTAAACTAAGACTTGTAATGTACAAAACCAATAAGCCAAGCACACATTGGCACATACCTTGACAAACAAGCAAGCTAGCATAAATCACAAGCACAAAGCAAGCAAACACCATTCAGGCCGAATATCTTTCCCTGAAAATAAATAGGATGGGCATTGAGTATAAAACTCAGTAGAGTTCACTTTCAAATACAACTTAATTAGGAGTCTATTTAGTTAAGCCGAGTAACAACTCAAGGCTTAAACTCCCATTAGCTCAGCATAACCTGCAAAACAAACACAAAGACAAGGAAAACCCAACATATACAAATACATGCCAAATAACCGAGGCATATAAGTAACAATAACTAAAGTTTGGTTAGCAAGCACAAACAATTCACCAAAGCACACAATAACCCACACACACACCACAATGCCTATTCGGCCAAATCTCCATAACATGTGCCCACGTGCATATTGCACACATAACTTCACCACCACTTCACTTCCACTAGAGCTCCAAAATGCCAAGCAAATAGGCCACATTTACTAGCATTTCTAGCACATGTCCAATAGTTAGTTAGCTAATCAACACTATAACCGAATAAATTCTCAATAGCCCATCAAGCAACTAAGGTCATATGGCAATCTTGTCCATCACTTAGCTACTCTAAACACTTGAATCATGGTAATTCACCAAGCAATCAAAGTGTTAAGTGAACCCTACCTCAAATAGCTTTCGGCCAAAACCCAACTTTCACACCCTGTTGTTCTCCACTCAAAATAGCCTAGCACATAATCAAATAGGCATCAACAAACTTTATTCATGGATTAATTACCACGTAATCAGGGAAGAACACCAAGTTACCTCAAATAACACTTTCGGCCAACACTTAGTTTCCAAGCCGAAACATCACTTGCACAATTAGTCTATCAACATACCAATTAAGCATTACCGCTCCTTGTTCATGGAACTAACACCATGTCATCAAAGAAAGAACATGAGATTACCTCAAGTCAAGCTTTCGGCCAAGCACCAATCTTCCAAGCCAAACTGTTCTTCACCAAATTGGCCTAATATACCATCAATTTAACACTTTAACTCCTTGTTCATGGAATATAGACCATGTATTCAAGGAAACATCAAGATTACCTCAAAACCCTAGCTTGGTTGGCTCGGCCCTTCTTTATTCTTCAAAAACCAAGCTTGAAATTGAATGTGTAGTGCCGAAACCAAAGTGTCCTAGCTTGCCTCATTCAAAATGTCTCCAAACTTGCTTGAATTCAAGACCAATTTTGGGAGAGCTCAAGAACAAGCTCTCGGCCAAAGGAACAGGGAAGTCCAAAATAGAGACAAGAATGGCTAAAGTGGCCTTGACTAAAACCGGCCATAAGACACATGTACATAAGTTGGCATTAACCTTAGCTTTCGGCTCCAACAACTTTGCATGGCTCAATGAAGTCCTCAACTACACATGATTACAATGCCGCCACTAAAACATATATATATCTTGACACTTAGGTCACCTCATGGCCCATTTTGCCAAGCACAAAACAAAAGTGTCATAAAAGTCCTTTAATCCCATGTAAAATCAGCCAAGTGACTAGTGTGAACACTAGTTCGTCTAACTAGTTAAATAATGATTATTACCTTAATGGAAGACATGACATGACTAGTTGTCATTGTTGTCTCCCTTAAATTGGTCTAGAATACCATTAGCCCTTGCATAGTTTTGCTTGGCCGAAATCATCATCTCTCAATTTGTAGTTTTAATTGCACCACCAAGTTAAGTGTGCAGTTTGGTCCCCTTTCTTTGTTTTCTGTCATTTTTCCCATAGTTAAGTTTTTGTGTGCAATTAGGACCCAAAAGTTTCCAGCTTTGCACATACATCACTGTACCAGCTTCCATAGTCCTTCACATCATTCCTCTTTGTTCCTTGGCCTAAGCCAAGCACTTAGGAGGTGAGCCTAATAGGTTGACCTCCCCCTAATGCTGAGAGGGACTTCGTTGCTTGGCCAAGACGAGTTGTTTGCCTCCGTAATGACAAGGTTCATCGTCATAGATGTCCCTTCATCATATAACGCCATTCTCGGAACTGAAACACAAGGGAACCTTCACATCCGTCCGGATGTGAAGTACCTGACTGTCACCTTCGCCACTAAAGATGGAGATGCCGAGATCTTCATCAACCAGGCGGAGGTGAGAAAGGTATTCATTAAGGCGAGGAAAGCTCCAGTGACAAATTACGCACAGACCATGGGGACGAAGGACGTACCCACAGAAGAATCGAAAGGGAAAGGAACAGAGGATTCTGAAAAGATAGAAACAGAAGAAATAGAGCTTGTCCTAGGCCGAAGTACTAGAATAGGAAAAAAATTGGCCGAAGGAGACAAGGAAAAACTTCTATCTTTCCTACTATTGAATAAAGATCTGTTTGCCTACTCGCCGAAAGACATGCCAGGGGTAGACCCTCGCATAATACAGCATGGCCTTAAAGTGAGCCCATAAGCAAAGCCTGTTAGCCAAAAAAAGCGAAGCATCTCGGCACACAAAAAAAACTTCATCAAAATCGAAGTCCAGCACTTAATGGATGCAGGTGTAATCAGAGAGGTCAAGTACCCCGAATGGCTAAGTAACGTTGTTATTGCCACAAAAGAAGGGAGCAACAAATTCTGAATGTGCATCAACTTCCGAAACTTAAATGATGCCTGCCCTAAAGATTCGTATCCTCTCCCGCCAATCGATCAATTGGTAGACTCGACTACTGAGTATGGGCTCCTAAGCTTCCTTGACGCTTTCAGTGGATATCATCAAATTAGGATGGATCCCGAAGATGAGGAAAAAATCGCCTTCATCACTGAAGTCGGTGCATATTGCTACGTTAGGATGCCCTTCGGGCTCACAAATACCGGAGCCACCTACCAGAGGCTGATGAACAAGGTCTTCAATGACCAAATAGGGAGAAACATGGAAGTCTACGTCGATGACATGATAGTCAAGAGCAAGCCACCCATCAATTATATCACAGATTGGAGGAAACTTTCCACCAACTTAGGGCATTCCGAATACGCCTTAATCCGGAAAAGTGCGTCTTTAGTGCAAGTTCAGGCAAGTTCCTCAAGTTTATGGTATCAGAAAGAGGTATCGATGCCAACCCGGAAAAAGTCAAAGCACTACTCGAGTTCCGAACTCTCGTTACAACAAAGGATGTCCAAAGGCTTACGGGAAGAATAACGTCCTTTAGCAGATTCATTTATAGGTACGGGGACCATTGCCAAGCATTCTTTAAAGTCCTCACCAAAGCAGCAAGAAATGGTGGCGACCTCGGAGACGACGGCCATCCTTGGAACGAGGAGTGCCAAAAGGCCTGGGAAGAGCTCAAGGTCTATTTAGCTCGCCTACCCACTCTTCGGCAACCACGAGAGAGAGAGCCTCTCGTATTGTACCTCGCGGTCACAAAAAAAGCACTAAGCTCGGTTCTCGTAAAAGAAGAGGGGGCGGAGCAGTGGCCAGTGTACTACGTGAGCAAGTCCCTGCATGGCGCCGAAGTCAGGTATCCTCTGCTACAAAAGGCTATTTATGCCCTGGTGTTAGCAAGCAGAAGACTGCGTCCGTACTTTCAGGCACACCCCGTTATTATCCGAAGTAACCTACCTCTTCGGGATGTCATGAAGAAAGTGGATCATTCGAGGAGACTTTCCAAGTGGTGCATAAAGCTTGGTGAGTATGATATTACTTATGAACCAAGGAAAGCAATAAAGGCCCAAGCTCTAGCAAACTTCATTGCTGAAGTGCCAATTGCCGAAGGTGAACAATTGGACCTCTGCAAAACTGAACCAGAATGGACTCTGTTTGTGGATGGGGCCTTCGGTTCCGAGCACCAAGGAGCTGGAGTAATCATTCGCGGCCCCGAAGGCCTGGAAGTCATGAAATCCATCAAATTTAGGTTTAATGTCACAAAAAATATGGCAGAATATGAAGCTCTCATGACAAGATTACGCCTAGCCAGGAAGATTGGTGTGAGAAATCTAAAAGCCCACAGTGACTCCCAACTGGTGGTACGACAGATGACGGGAGACTATAGTGCAAAGGACCCAACTTTGGCAAAATATCATGAGTGCATATCAAAGCTCATCCAAGAGTTCAACGCAGTACATATTGAAAATGTACCCCGCCGAGACAACACCGAAGCGGACAGCTTGGCCAAATCAAAAAGGTTCACCGAAGTGTTAAGCCACCCGAGCATAGCAACGCTGAGCATAACAACCTCGGCCAAAGGGTGGAAACACCCTATAAAGAGGTATCTTGCGACCGAAGAACTCCCCGCGAACCCTCACGAGGCAGCGAAGGTGCGAAGGCGTTCGGGACGATATTTTCTAAATGGGGAAGAATTATACCGACAGGGGTACGCGAATCCGTTGCAAAGGTGTGTCAGTAAATAGGACGCTAAAATGGTTCTCGAAGAGGTCCACGAGGGGGCTTATGGTTCCTATATCAGAACTAACACTTTGGCGGGAGTAATACTCCGCCAAGGGTACTTCTGGCCCACCTTAAGAAAGGAAGTAAGGCAGTTTGTCCAAAAGTGTCACAATTGCCAAAGACACGCCACAATCCAAAGATTCCCCTAAGAATTAATAACTTCGGCAGATTACCCATGTCCCTTTACAGTGTGGGGCATAGATCTCATTGGGCTGCTCCCGACAGCACCCGGAGGAGTGAAGTTCTGCATAGTGGCAGTGGACTACTTCACTAAATGGGTCGAGGCAGAACCCCTAGCAACTATTTCAGCAAAAGATATGCAAAAATTTGTCTGGAAAAACATGATATACAAGTTCGGTATACCGAGGGTGATAGTGGCTGATAATGGTCCCCAATTCACAGACAAGGGGTTCCAAGAATTTATCACCAACCTCGGAAAAAAACTACACTTCGCCCTGGTAGCTCATCCCCAAAGCAATGGACAAGTAGAGGTATCCAACAGAACCATAAAAGAGGGTCTGAAAAAGAGGCTGGGAGAAGCAAAGGGGAAGTGGCCAGCAGAACTTCCTAGTATGCTCTGGAGTTATAGAACAACGCCCCGAAGGGCCACGGGGAAAATGCCTTTTTCGCTCGTCTTCGGCACAGAAGCCATCATCCCTGTTGAAGTGGTTCAACCATCACTCAGGGTACAAGTGTTCGACGAAGGAAGAAACAACCTCGATTTGAGAACAAAGCTTGAACTAACTGACGAACACAGAGAACTAGCTGAACTCAGAAGGAAGGCCTTTCAGCAAAGAGTGGCTGTAGCTACAAACCTGCATGTTAGACCGGAAGGGATAAGGAAAGGGGACCTCGTTCTCCGAAAGGCCGAGTTCGAACCTCGAAAATTGACTCACGGAGTACTCCACGCCAACTGGGAAGGACCCTATTTGGTCCTGGATGAGGTTCGGAAAGGATTTTTCAAGCTGGGTAACTCCGAAGGTGGAGAACTGAAAAATACATGGCATTCAGACGCCTTGAAAAAATTTTATACTTAAAATCTCGATAAAATGTACAAGTGAGAAAAATTTTCTATGTATAGAACTTTTCCCTTCACCAAAGAGCTCGCACCGAACAAGGATTAATTCCAAAGGCCTGCAAAATTCACTTATCCCTTCTGAGGATTGATTAACAAGTAAGCCAAAAAAGGAAATTCGTCGAAGACGGAAACGGCTAGTAAAGGAAATTTTCCGAAGTCCCTGACCAAAAGTGGTCAGGATAAGTGGGAAATAAAAGCGTTGGTCAAAGACTTAGCCAAAATTTGAAAGAAAGAATATCATTTATTAAAGAGCAAATATTACAGGATTACAAGAGCAGAAAGACGAAGAAAAAATCTAAGACTGGGCGGAAGTGTTCTATGCCTCCTCGGTCTCGGCGGCTTATTGTGCATGATCGCTTGAAGGCACGGGCGCAGGAGGGAGGTTCAGAAACTCCAGCTTTGACCATGTCCACCTGGGTGCCTTGGGGAAGTCCAGGGCAGATAGGAAAGAAAGGTCGAGCCCGAGGAACCGAGAAAGGACCTAGTGTCGCGCCAGGCAAATTCCGTCCTGATAGGAGACCTTCGCCATCTGGTCTGACTTGTCCTTCTCGGCATCTAGCGCTTCTAAGTCCGCCTTGAGGTCGGCAACCTCCTTCTCTAGCCTCTTCTTCTTCTTGTTGCTCCTGGCTCCCTTCTTTAACGCATCAACTTCGGCCTGGAGCTCGGCATTTAGTGCAAGCGCCTTCGTGAGATTCTCTGCTTCTTCTGCTTTTTCCTTCCAAAGGGCTTCATTCTCCGAAGAGAGAACTGCACATTTGGAACCGAGATCCTCGACCTTTGCTGAAAAGTCATCAAGGAGCTCCATCTTGCTCTTCTCGAGCTTGGCCTGAAGATTCACAACTTCCTCCTGAACAATCTTGTTTAGTTCACCAAACTTGAGGACGTATCTGGCGCAAAAGTCTCGTGCCTTCTTGAGAGCCTGCTTCACCACCCAGGAGCGAAAGTACCCGCTGTATGCCAAAAGCTGCAAAGAGAGAAGAAACCCCGAATAAGGAACAAAAAGAAACAAAGACAGAAAATATTTCTAAGGAAAAGAAGAAAAAACTACCTAGGCGGCGTGCTCGATCATCCTTACTGCGAGGATCTCCTCGTTGGGACATTCCTCGACCAGCAATTGAAAGGTGGCATTCGTCAGCACACCCATTGCCATCTGAGGGGCCATTAACTGGGTATCCTAGGAGAACAAACTCATGTCCTCCGTGAAAGTCCAGAATGGCTCCCTTGGCACCTTATCCTTCGGGATACGCCTATCCCGAAGAGCCTTTTTGCGGGCATGGGCCTCGAACCAGGGAGCTTGGGCTACATCCTCTGCAAAATCGCGCCGAAGTTCCGTCAGTACATCATCCCTTAGCCATTCATCTAAAAAATCATATATGCGAAAAATACTAAGATTTGTAAAAGAACGGCTAAGGAATCAACCTAGTGGAACCTCGGCCACGTCGTCCTCAAACTCGTCCTCTTCTCGGACTTCGTCAAGGACATTCTTGACCTTCCTCCTTCTGCTCTCCTTGAGCTCTCGAGCTGAAGTATGCTCGACCGGAGCCTTGGCAGAAGAGATTGGGCTTAGAGCTGCCCCGAGAGTGGCAGAGTCCGAGGGAGGGTCGGCGAAGGTAGGAGATTGGGCAGGAGACCTGTCTTCCACCTCCACAATGACCTCGGGGGGAGGGAGGATGTCCGCCTTAGCCTTCTTTGCTTTAGATGGGCCGCCAGTCGTCTTCTTCCTCTTAGCGACCGTCTTCTTGCGCGTCTGTTCCCCCTTCTTGGCTTGGCCAAGAAAGAGGGACTTGTAAAAGTCAGCGGATTGATCGCCCATCTCTGCAAAAGGAAAAGACATCAGTGTAAGTACAAACAGGGAACATACAGCAAATCCTGGAAGAAGACTTACTCTCGAAAAAAGCCTCGTAGGAGATCTCGCCCCGAAGGAGCATCACTATCCATGCCTTCTTTCCGGGAAGGACGGGCACAGGCATGTTCGGATCAAACTTATGCGTGTTCACTACCCCCAGTTCCTGAAGGACCTCTTCGATCATGAGGTCCCACTTAATGGGAAAAAGGTTTAGAGAACGCGAAGGGGCCTCAGGATCCCAGTCCGCCACCGCCCGAATACACCGGTCGAACTTGTCAAACTCGGCGAATAAACCCAAGGTTAGAAGCTTCTTAGGATCAACAACGTCGATCTTAAGTGTCCTGGAAGCCCATCTAGTTGGAATGTGACTCCAGGATTCGGGAAAAGACACAAAAAGAATTTCTTCTGCCACCCCCGCCAACTATCCCTATTGCCGAAGGTGAAAGTGAATTTTTTGCTCCCGGACCCTGGGGGAAGCAAGAAGTAAAAACCCCCTTTGGGACCAGGTGGAGTTTATAATACTGAAGAAAGAAAAGGAAATGCGGCTGAATTTTAAAAATGCTGCACATACAGAGGAAGGAATTAAAGTAAGAATAAAAGTTAGGGGGAAGCTGATTCATATCAATCCCGTGAAAATTGCAGAACTCGCATATCCTTCGGTGAGGAGGATACCGAAGACCGGCTTTCAACTGAGCTTGATAAACGGTAATTTCACCGAAATGGGCCATAAAGCCATACGAGCCTGGAAAGGGTAACCTCGGGACGAGGTAGGCGGGAAGGTAGAACTTGGCAATCCACTTCGTCATGTTATCAGAAGTGGTGCAGCAGGGGTGAGACTTGAGAAGGAGAAAACTTTCAAGGAGAAGACGAACGAGCATCAGAGGAGTTGGACTCGACATCTTTCAAAAAACAGAAGGAGAACAACCTCAGGCAAAAGGGAAAAAGGTTGAAGGACTTCGAAAAAGCAAAACCTAAAGCAAATTCGGGGAGAAAGAAGAACTAAAGAAGGAAAGACCCACCGAAGGTTTTGCCGAAGTCAGGATTCCTAGACGCCGTCGTGAATGGTTGCCAGAAATCGCTCCGCCGCTAAAAACGTCGCCGGGAGAAGAGAAAAGACAGGAGAGAGCTCTAAAGCAGATGAGGGCAAAATAAAATAGTAGGAAGAAATGAGGCAAGGGGCGCTTATATAGACCGAAGAGGGTAACCAAAACGTTGTCATTATTACCCCTCGAAGACGCAACGGCCTCATTATTACTTCTCGAAGGCAAAGAGACGCAATTAGCATGACCGACGTAACTGTTCACCACCCACTGGTGGCCACGTGTCATCCAACGCGAAGAACTAGGGCACGCCCCTTTGACATCGCTAAAACTTAGGCACGCGTATCCATAACTGACATGTTTGGCCAAAGGATGCGACGGTTCATTAACCTGCAGCAGAAAAAGTTAAAGCAAAGGTTGCACGCACCCTGAGGTCGGCAAAAGAACTAGGGAAGGGTACCTCGGCTATGTAGGAACGCCTTCTGGAGAAGAGCAGCTTCTTGAGCGGAGCTCCAACCATGAGTCCGACAAAAAGAAGTCTTCCCGGAAACGTAAAGCCAAAGTCTCTGCTTCGACTTCCCGGGAGGGGGCATGTGATAGCCGAAGTACCCATCACCTTCCAAACCCACAATCTCGGACAAGGTACCAACCTCGGAAGAGAAACCACCTACTACTGAAAGGATGTTCGACCCCCCGAATCCGACCTCGGCAGTTCTACGTTCCAGGAAACGACAGTGCCAACCTCGGGAGGACAGTCAAACCATCCTCGGAAATAAGGGGTACGCTTGAGGAAGACCACCCTCGGGTAATATACCCCTGCGATACTAAAAGTGACTTCAGGGGAGAAGTCCTTCTTCGAAGAGGTCTCTTCTACCAAGGGGACCTCGGGAATACGGTAGGAGCAATTAAGGAGCCTCTGACAAATCCCCAACACGCCGCCCCCAGACACGCTTTGACACGCCGCCTGTAGAAATACTCTAGTACGCAACCCTCGGGTTGCCTAGGCCCCCGGCTAGATGGCCTATGGTCGACTAGATGTTCACCTTTTCCCCGAAGACGTGGATCGCATCCCACCGAACATGTGTCATGATCTAGGCCGGCCGTGTAAGGAGAACTACTACTGTTCGCCCCTCTATAAATACTTGGTAACCACCCCAGGTAAGGGGCAGAGCACTAGAGACCATACTTTTCCGCTTTCTACTACCTTCGCATCTCCTAAACACTGACTTGGGCGTCGGAGGCTCCTCCCCGGGAAAAGACTCTGGGGACCTCCTAACCTCTGTCTTCTGAGCTTTTCAGGTGACCTCTCCTGGGAAACCTCCACTCCAGGCGCTCCTCCTCACAGGAAGTGCCCCTTGCTTCTACCATGTCACACGACGAAGATGCTGCCGGTTATCAGTGAGCACCATGTTTGAGTGACTAGAATGCAACTGACTATCACTAGTGGCTAAAAGTCAATTATGCCTTTCAGTCACTCTCTTCACCATTTCTCTTGTAGTGTGCGTCACCAATTTTGTGGTGGTGTGATTTGTGCTTTGTGATTCTGTGCTGGCAAAGGTCCAATTTTATTTTTTGTGCTTCAGCAGTCAATATCCATCATCTATTGGGCTCACGATTTAGGATCCATTTGTAGCATAACGAGAATGTTAGGGATATAAGTGGAGAAGATTTTGACACCTCATATCCCACGTGAGAAGTCTATATGATTTTTTATGTATATACATGACTCTAAGTTTTAAAACTCAATCATTTAGCACTTATGCTTTTTTACAAAGGATCGCTCATGTGGCATAGACGAGTGTTCTGTGCACAAACTATTAACTTGTAATTGATTTTTAACTTTTGTTAACAAATTTTGAACTGCTTTTGTGCTAGTGAATATATTGTTTAGGTAAAAAATTGAGTGCTGTACCAATGTGAACCCTAGTTAATATCTCATGTTTTTGTGATTTAACTTTCAAGAGATTAAATTAAGGAAACAATGGCCAAAATACTAAATTAAATCTTTTAATTAAGATAAATAATTCGGAACGCAGGGGAGTAATAAGCTGAAGTAGCTCATCTAGTTTCTTTTCTTTTAATTATTGGGTTGCTTGCTACTTAACCTAATTGAAATTCCAAGATACCTTTAATTACTTTCCCTTTTTTGATGGAAACATGCAAAGCCTTCGTCTTTTTCTTTTCGGCATTCGTTATATTAATTCTTTATTCTTAGTTTACATGTGAAGTACGGAACAGAACTACTGTGTTTCTAGTTAGCCGCCCTAAACCATGGTTCTTCTTCCTTTTTTATTTTTTATGCAAAGGATTATCTTTATAAGGTATATAAGACAGATGATACATTATACTATATTCTAAAATAAGAACTAGTTTTATTATACATCAATAGTAACTTCATGCGTGACCTCTCCCTTTTTTCTTTTGCTTCTACAGATTTATGGTCAAACATTTCTTTTGGTCATTGAATATTTCACACCTGTCATAATGCTTCCTTACTTTCGCCTACTTTAGCCAGCTAAAGAGTAGAATATTTGCTGACAGTGGCATCATTGTCAGGTCATAAACTCTGGAGACTATTGCTAGACAAAATAAATATTACAGTGACCCAAAATCATTTTATCCCTTTTTTGACACGTCGGCCCGTTTCAATTTTTTTCCTCTTCCACAGAATGGTAAAAATCGCTCTCTAGTCTCTAAATCTAACATTTCTACTGTTATGGTCCCCAACTTTTGTGATCCATTATAAACACTTCTTTTTTTGCTAATCAGAATTTTTGTACATCCCAAAAGTCAAAGGATTTTAAGGAGAAGGTAAAAAGGGTGTCTTGATCCTTAGGTGTAGCAGGCTTTTAGATACCTATCATAAATTTTTAGAAAAATAAAAATTTTGATGATCTGTTTAAATTTAAGATGATAAAATCTTAAATGAAAGTGAGGGACATACTTTTATTAACTACTACATTAAATGCCAAAAGCATTTTATTTTGCTTGGTTTAACTTAGACTTTTAATTATATAGGTTTGATTCAAAATTTTGGTTAGTTGAAGCAAATGCAAAGTTTTCATAATGCATGAGCATTTTACATAGATTCAATTGAAAACTTTGATTAGTTGAAATGAGTGGACAATTTGTCATAATACATGAGCATTTTATATAGATTCAATTTCAAATTTTGATTAGTTGAAATGAGTGGATGATTTGTATTATACATAAATGCATGATTCTTAAACGGTTTCATTTTATCACTAATTTATTAGTGAATAAAAATCTAGAAAACTTATACATGTATTTTATGTAATGTTATTTTACACTATAAACACCGTAAGTTTTCTTTCTCTTAATGGCTTTATTTGAATTGATTAATAGAATTGCTTTAATCATTTGTCATTTTTTATTTTTAATGCTCTTTTTATACTATATAAATACATCTTCAGTTGACTATTCTGTGTGTTTACAGTTATCTACACTAAGATTTTACTTAATGTTAAGGTAAGTCTTATCCTTTTTGTATTATTTTATCAATGACTTATATTGATTATATTACAGCCAATGTTGTTATAGAATGTCCCCATATACCTCACTTATGTCTAAAAGTTGTGGGGTTTTCAATGTTCATCATTCAAGATGAGCAGTTTTTTTTTTCTTTTGTTTTGTTTCTGCTCTCGACTCTTTATTTTTTTATTTTCAAACGGAATTGACCATTTCTTAAGTTTGATCCCCTTTTCAGAAGATGATCACTTTTTTTAAGGCCTATTTTGCAATTTTTCAATTTTAGGTTGTCTCATGCTTTGTTCTAGTTAAATCTCAGTTTAGTCCCTAAGCTTCTACTCTTTTCCATGTTAGTCCCTATGTTCCATCCATGTTTTATTTTGGTCCCCAAATTTAATAAATATTTGACTAGATTATTTCTATTTGTTCTCTTGGTCCCCAATTTTTTTATTGTTTTATGTACTATATTCTAAAAACACTAGTTATCATAATTTATTTATTTTTTTGTTAAGTAATTTTTTTTACATTCATTAGATCAATTGTTAAGCCTTTAATACCTAATGTTTTCACATTTTCTGTCTTGATTCAAACTTTTTTTTGTTTCTTTTTTTTTTTTAATTTTGTTTTTAAAAATAAAAATTTAATCATTATAATTTACCTACTTCTAGCTATGGTTCTGGTTGATTCATCTTTAGTCAATTTTTTTATTTTTTTTCTTTATTAAGTCAATGGTTAAATTGTTTATTTATTAATATTAATTGAACCCAATTTTTTGTTTTAATCATATTATTTTTTATTCATGATTTTGTTTTGTTGTATGAATTGTTATCTATGGTTTAATAAAATAATTTGATCCATAATTGCTAAAATTGAAACTAAATTTTTTAAATAAATTTCTCATTGATATTAAAAATTATAATTTAAGCTGATCAAAAAGGAAAATTTATAGTAAATTATTTTTAATAACAAAATTATACATTATTTTGAAGTACATATGATGTTATATTTCTATTTACTTGCTTTTAGTTTTTGTTCAGGTTAGTTCAGCTTTTGTAAAAATTTCTCATAATTTTTTAATTATGTATTATTGTAATTTTTCATACAAATTTATTTTAAAAAATACTCGACAAATCATGCAGGCCAACATACTTTGTATATATCTAGAAAAGGGGGGAAAATGCTTCTTTTCTTGAACTTGAAATGTACCTTAATTAGTATAATTGTCATTGTGTCCACGGTGAGCTTGTAAAGGATTGAAATCGATGAGCCACTTGAGTTGGCATCGAGAGACTAAAGTGTATATATATATATATTGCCACTCAAAATTTTGTACACTAAGAGTTAAGTATTTTCAAGGAAATGGAATGGATAATATCTCAAACTCTAGTAGAGAATGTGACAGGACAACCGTGGGGTTCAAAGGCAAACCGTGGTTTCAATTAGGGGCATACACATTGTTTACGAAGTAAGGGCTAAAGTAAGTACTTTAACTTTCAATGATCGTTTTGTTTTAGATCCTAACTTATTGAGTGCATTATTGGTACTAAATATATAAAATTGTTTTCTTTTGGTCTCTTATCATATGGAATTCATCTCAACACTAAATTTTTAAATTATAATTTAAATTATTCAATTACTATTTTCAATGACTGTACAATAATTTTTTATTAGCCAACATACAATTTAAATTGATAGTTTTTTCATTTTGAATGGAGTATAAATTGTCTAGTAACTGTCAAAACATGGTTGTTGGTTTTGAATTTACTCTAAGATAGTTATTTAACACTTTAAATTAGGGTAAATACCACCCATCATCACTAAACTATCCCAATGTTACTTAATCACCTCAAAACTATAAATTATTGTATCAATCATCCTCAAACTACCTAATTGTTGCATTGTGATCCAGCTGTTATACCAGTCATTAAAAAATGACAAAAGTTTGGGGAAAAATTTTACAATTAGTCTTAATACTTACGAAACTTTTCTATTTAAGTCATAAAATTTTACGGTTTTCTAGTTCCTACGTAAAATGTATATACCTAATCTCTGCAGCCTTCCATCTGCCTCACCATCGTCACAGCCACCATGTCTCCCCCACCATTGTCTATTGCCGAACTAAGAATTCATAAGAAAACATACGTGAAAAGGAGAAAGAAATATAGAGACCGAAGGTATATAGTACGAATCTGAGAAAGGGAGAAATAAGATGGAGAATTGGGAAATCTAGGGATCTTAACGGAAAGGTAGTGAAGCAAAGGCTAGAGTTCAGGTTTGTGAGCTTCGTGCACTTGCTCCACCAGATCACCGATTCGACTTGCCATTATTTGGCCTTGGGTTTCGGATAGATTCTTTCAACGGCAGAAGAGAAAAGGAGGAGGAAGCGCATAAGGCTCAAGGAAGGTCATAGTACAGAGAAGAGATGGAGAGGGAAAGCAGCTGAAGATAGTGATGCGATAGAAAAAATCTAAACGTGTGAGTCATATGCCATGTTGATGAAAGTTCATAGAGCGGTCTTTGGCTTCGGCTTTGGGAAAATCAGATGCCGATCGAAGGAGCAACAGCTTGGCGCCGTAGCTGTGGGCCTCTGGCACAAAGATAGGGTAGAGAAATTGTACTACAAATATTTTTGTTTTGGGTATGAACTTGATTAATTCGATTTCTACAATTTTTTGTTAATAAAAATAGCATTTTGGTTTTTTTACTTTTTATATTCTTTTTTATCAATTACTTAAGTAATGGGTAGGATATGAGCGGTGTATGGTAGATCAAGAACAAGAAAAATATGCAGCAAGAAAAAGAATCAGATGAGAAAGAAGTCACAAGAGAAAGATTAATGCTTATGACACTCATTATCGGTAGTTGTTCACCTCCTTGTTTTCTGTTGATTCTTTTCATTGGTTTTGAAAATTAGAAAGTGTCCCATAAATCCTAGCAATGATTAATATAGGTTCTCCAATAAATCAACAAAAAAAATTCCTAAAAAGAAAGAAGAAAAATGGGCAAAAAGACCTAAAAAGAAAAAAAACTTAAAAGGTTTAAATAAAAAAGTTTAAGACTCAAATAGAAAAGTTTCCTAAATATTAGGACTAGCTATACAATTTCCCCTCAGCATCTATCACTTTTTAATGTCTGATATAACAATAGGATAATGGGTGTAGCAGTTGGATAGTTCAAGGATGATTAGTGCGACAATTTATAGTTCCAAGATGATTAAGTAACATTGAGATAGTTTAGGGATGGCCTTCAAATTATAAATTTAAAAGTTGATATTAGACATATACTCTGAGTTAATAGATTACATTAAATAGAGACCAAAATGAAATATTTTTAATAAGTTTCTAGCCAAAATGGAATATTATTAATAAATTTAGGAGGGAACAATAGATAATCCGTGAAATTAACTCATGTTCTACATAATCAAGGAAGCACATGCGGATCTGTAGATTATAATTGGCCTTGTTATATGAAATTTCTAATTTATTTATTTAGATTGTAAAAATGAACTACAATGAAATGCATAGATCGAGTAGAATAGTAAATTTTAGCTACATGCGGTTCACATGGCTGGTTAATAACATGATTTAATAGGTACGAGGTTTATAGTACTCGCATGTTGCATCGGTTCAATCCATTTAACGAAGGAAAAAGATATTCATAAAAATGAAAAAAAAAACTGGGAAAAAAAGCAAGGTAAACTTTGGGGGACTAAGAGAACAAACAAAAAGATTTTAAAAACCAAAAGAGTTTAATAACCATTAACTTAACAAAGTGCAATTAGCCAAAAATTCATCAACCCAAATCATGTCCAAAAGCAGATAAATCGCAGAATAAAGTTTCATCTAAAAAAAAATAAGTAATATCAAAGTTAATAAAATATAGCAAATAATGGGTTTTTTAATAGTTAACATAAAAAAAACAAAAAAAATGTTCTTCAGAACAAAGGAGTTATAAAGACTTCAGAAATTAAAGGTCTAACAATTAACTTTTGAAAATGAAATAAAATAAAAAACATAAGCTAAAACTGAATCAACAAAAACCATAACAAAAAATAGACAACTCATAGTGACTAAAGTTTTGTTTTAAAAAAATAATAATTAAGAAAAACAACAAAAAAAAAAGTTAAACAAATTCATTATGGTTGATTGAAAAAGTAAAAGAAACAAACCATGGTTACCAAGGTTTTGCTTTAGAAGGCTTTAGAAGACAATAAATAAGGAATAACAGAAAAAACAAAGTTTAGGGACTAAAAGAATAAATGTGAACAAACGAATAGAAATAGAGACTACAATGGGAACAAATAGAAATTCAAGGACTGAAAACGCATTTAACAAAAAAAAAATGGTGAATCAAATTGATATTGCAAAATTAGCACCACAGGCCCTCTAGAAAGCAGTTCTCTTGCAAAAAAGGGACTGAGCTTCAAAAAAACTAATCACATAAAAAAAAAGGAAAACTTAAAAAAGGAAAAAAAAAACACAATTCATCTACAAAGATTTGGCCTTTCCAATTTCTGTCGATTTTGTTTCCTAATTATTTTCGGTTTCCTTAATTGTTTTGATTTGAGGCTTCTTCGTAAGCCTATAAATAAGCCTTTTTTCATTATTATGAGACAATCTATCAATAATTTTGAAGTAGAGAAAAGGTTTTGATTTTCTCTATAAATGTATTCTCATTTTTTATTATTGATTTAGCATGTTACTTGGTTAATTTTCGTTTCATGCTATGTCATTAGATACCTTGCTTGATTGGATGGTAAAGTATAAATAGACCAATGTAAATAGAATAATTAAGAATAATAAGCATTCTTTTTCGTTTAAGAACTAGAATGAAAAGATCCCCCCCCCTCCCCCCCCCCCCCCCACAGTAATATATATTGCGACTTCTAGTTCTAGTTATGGTTTCATGCTTTTCGATTAGTAATTTAGGAGCTATTGGCACCACTCAATGGCAGATATGGGTTTGGCTTATAGGGTGAAGCTACTGCTTTGTTCGGTGGCTTTTATTTGCTCTTATGTTGGCCAGATCATAGTTACCAGATTTGGAGGAGGTGCCTTCGTACTCCAATTCCCGGAAGTCGTACTAAATTGTGGTACGTAAATGTACCAATTTACCTAAATCAGCAAATCCAGCCAATCACCTCTGGAATTAGATTCTGGAAAATAGGATTGACTTGGACAGAGATGGTTAGAGAGCGGTAGCCAACCGATATGCACAAAAAATTGGATGGAGCCATAGAGGTGCTGCGAGTGGCGAGCTTGCAACTTGTGATAGCATAGAAGCTCTCGAGAAATGGAGTTGTCTGTTGTGTTGGATTGCAAATAGTAGGAAATAATAAGAGTCTAGGATTGAGAGATTTATTAATTCAATTTGTTAACTCTAGCTGGTGACTCTGGAGTGAAGAGAAGAATACAAAGATTCAATAAATTGGGGACCCACATGTTAAAGACTAAGACTTAAAGTACAAGAGAAAAGAATAAAGAAATTAATATATTAATTCAATTTATTACTATTTTTTAATAAAAATAAAAAATAAAAGTCATAAAATTCGGTTAGACTATTGGTACTACTTAAATTGAGTTTTACTTAGGTTAAAAAAATGTACTGCTAGCTCCTACATGTACTGCTGCAACTACCTCCTACTATAGCTCTCTCTCATGAAAACTATAGATTCACAGAACACGAAAATTCAATTTCAAGTGTTCAAGCATGGTGTTTGGCAAATGTAAGTATGTTGAAGAAATTCATTCCATGTCACAAAATTTAGCAATAGAAAAATAATTAAGTAGGGATGAAGATATACAAAAGGTGGAAATTATTGAAGAA
The DNA here is from genome assembly GCA_005392925.1 of Aquilaria sinensis. NCBI lineage: Eukaryota > Viridiplantae > Streptophyta > Magnoliopsida > Malvales > Thymelaeaceae > Aquilaria > Aquilaria sinensis. Next base: position 100,904 of record SMDT01000818.1, read on the forward strand.
TATCAATCTCAATCATCAAAGAGGAAGACTTCTAAAAATGCACTAGCTCCAGATCTCAAGCAAAGGCCGTTACTATGACAAGTTACTTTTCACGAAACAGAATCTCAATCTAGAAAAAAGAATGGAGGATCAAAAATTTGGTCATGCAATCATTGCAAAAAACAATTCAAGATTTATTATACTAGAATTCACTATCATTTTTTTTGTGCTCCTCCAGGCAAAAAAGCAAAAATCTAACGTTATAACATATTAATAAAAACTGGGAAGCATATGAGAAATTAAAAAGAACGGTGGTCGAAGCTGAGAAATCAAGTGTTTTCTCATCGCTGAAAAATTTTATTCTTACAAAGATCAATCAATAAATTCAGAAATTTGAGGAGTCTTTCCACTTGATGGAGCGAGATGCTGTTGATTTGAAAATCATGCGAACATTTTGTGCTAACAGAATTTCATTTAATGTATTAGGAAATCCCGAATTTCATGAGATGATTTCTGCAATAAAGAAAGCTCCTAAAGATTATAAAGCACCATCTTTCAAGAAGGCAAGAACAACTTTGCTTGATGAGTGCAAAAGAATGTTCTAGCAATTAATAGTCGTGGAGCAATGTTCTTGTACGCTGCTAACTTTTTCAGGGTTGAAAAAACTGGTATGGAAATTGTAGATTATTTATTAAAATCCATTGAAGAAGTGGAGCCTTCTAATGTACTCCAAGTTATGACTGATAATGCTGCTAACTGCAAGCTTGCTGGTAAAAAGATTAAAAAGGTATGTAAGCATATTTTTTGGTCTCCTTGTGTTGTTCATACTTTGAATCTCATCTTCAAGGATTTCTCTAGAACATTTGATTGGTTGAGGGATGCGTATAAAAGGGGGGAAAAATTGTGAAATATTTCTTGAATCATTCCCATGCTTTAGCTATATTCAGAAGTTAGTCAAAGTTGGAGATATTGAAAGTGCCTAAAACAAGAATCGCTTCCCACTACATATTGTGAAAAAGACTTGTTGATTGTCGAGAAGCCTTAGCCACTACTATTCTTACTAACTCATGGAGAGATTGGGTGAATAAAGGAGATAACCGCATAAAATTAATGGGTATTTTGGTTGTTGATACTATTGGTGACAAGAATTTCTAGGATGAAGTTGAGAATATTATTTGCATCACCAAACCCATTTATCTATTGAAAGAATTTTGGATGGTGAGGGAGCTAAAATGGGTGAAATTGATGAAAGAATGGACAACATGCTTGGAGAATTAAAAGAGATAATGCAAAATAACAGGTATGCCTTAACATTAACTTTTTGTACTTATTTTATTTTAATTAATTCTAGTCTTGAAATATATTTATTTGAACTTATACCATTATGCCCTTATAGTGATAGACATGAAGATTGCGCTTTTGAAATGGAAAATATTGTGTTGGAAAAATAGACCAAAATGAATTGGAAGATTCATTGTCTTGGTTTTTCACTTATACCAAGATTGTATGATCATGAATGTCTTAAAACACTTGCACCAGGAGGTATGGCTAGGAAGGCTCCAAATAAAGACAATGAAGTGGTGAGGGGAGTCTATGAAGCATTTGATAAAACTGCAGAGAACTCTAAAGAGGCAGATTTGCTACAAGAACAATTCGCTACTTTTCATATGTGTAAAGGGCTTTTTGCTATGGTGGCTGCTCAAACTGATGCTATAACAATGGATTCAATTGATTGGTCAGCTTCACATGGATCAAAAACACCAGAATCAGCTGACGTCACCAAGAAGGTATTATCTCAAACAATTACTAGTTCATCTACTGAGAGAAATTGGAATACCTACTCTTTCATTCACAATGTCAAGAGGAATCATTTGAATTCTACTAGAGCTGATAAATTAGTGTTTATTCACTCAAACATTTGTTTGCCATCCCGCTTCACTGAAAGGTATAAGAATATACCGTATAAGAAATAGGGTGTTGATCCTGAAGAGACTTATGTCGATGACTCTAATGTTAGACTACAAGAGATGAAATGAAATTTATTGGATGATGACAATGCAGCCAAGTCAAATAAGTCAGTGGGCAGTGAGAATTTGCAGGATGACCCAATATTGAGGCCACATTATAGTGCTTTAAGATTTACTCCAAGTGTTGGAATAAACACTAACAAGTCTCAAGGTTGTCATTTTTTGTTATAGTAGACAAGTATTTCTCATTTTACTACTAGCAAGACATCTCAAAGGAGTGAGAAAGATTAAAATATAGGAAAATATTTTTTTTATTTCAAGGATGTTGATGCATTTTTTTTTAATTTGATGTTTTAGCTTGTTTGAATATTTAAATACTCTTATTTTACTAGTAATATTAATATATTATGAAAACTATGTCACACACACACACACACACACACACACATGCACACACATATGAATCCTATGTATCCTTTTAGCGAATTGTGTACCCAAATATCGTATTGAAGCACACTACCCCCATACCACATATCATAGAAGTTAACGTACAATGTACCCATACCTATACCATGAATTCTACTATATTGTGTTTTAGGTAACTATAGGCCAGATGCGTGTAGTTGTAGTTCAGCAAAGAAGCACTAAATGCAAACCGACTGACAAACTACTGCCGTGTGGTGAAGGTCATTGATTTTGCATCGATCATATATATGTTTTGTAAATTTTAACTAAAGTGATGATTGTTTGTCACTATTAAAATGATCAAGTGAATGAACATAATTAATATTATCTGCCCTATGGAGTGTTTGTCGGTCCATTGGTTAAATAAGCCATTTTGCTTAATTTTTTAGTTGTTAGTTTGAAGACCACTTCATGTCATGCATAAGTGTAAGCAACTAATTCAATTCGATGTTTTGGTTTCATGCTTATAATCGTATTTTAATTTTTTGTTGAATTAAATGAAGTACAGCTACAACTCTTCAACAATTCCTATACAGCTTAGAGGGTTTACTACATAAGCATTTAAAATACCAAGGCTGTGTGGTTCTCCCCCTACTATCCACATAGGATTAGGAGGTTGGATTTTGGGTAAAATGCTCACCATCTCCCATATTTTTGTTGGTTGACTTGTTAGGAATTAAGGTTTACAATTTTATCATGAAGAGGTTTTTACATCAAAGATGAAATATAGGTTACCGGATGAAGCCTTAAACCAATCATTTAGTCATAAAAAGGTTAATGAGTTCAGGGGGGTGGGTGACTGCTGTGAAAAGGGCATTCTAAAGCAAGGTGTTATTGGTGAATCCAGAAAGAATGTAAGATCCATATACTTTTTGGTTCTTTGTTCGTCATTGTCAAAAGCGAATCACATCTTCTCTCTGATAGGTATTTGAGGTTAACCATTGGTTCTTCCTCACAAGCCCTAGGTCTAATCAATTGGTGTGATAATCCATTGGCGACACCACCCCCATCGATTCTGAAATCTGGGCATTAGAGCTTGAGCCTTTGTCGATGAGTTGTTGACGAGAGTCATGCTTTTTCAACAGGCACAGAAAAAGTGAAAGAAAGTAAGAAAGATTGAGGAAAAAGAAGAAAGGTAAAGGCAAGGGCTTGGCTAATTGTGGATAAAGGATTCTTGATCTACAGCATTTGCCGACTATGACATTGTCACAAATTATTATGTCATTTGGGTAGCTTCTGATTTGAGTACCACTCCTCTGTTGGTTTGTTCCTGAATCCTTAAATGTGATTGCTTGAAAGTGTTGTAGTGTTTGCTTATTTATGCAGATGAAATGGCAACACTTTGATCTACCATAACCTTATCAATTATCGTGCAACAAAAACCTAGTGCTAAAACTTAGTTTTTCATTATGAGAGATAAAGTTAGTGTTGTGGCTTAGTTTTTCATTATGAGAGATAAAGTTAGTGTTGTGGTTCTGTCCAATTGAGATGATTTCACTCTGGACTGTATGTTGGAACAAGTAATGTCAGAGGGGGCTATGAAGGAGGTTCTCTTTGTTTTACTACCATATTAGAATTTTTTGTAATCCTAATATACCTCATAGTTAAGGTGCAATTTAGTACAAGGTCTAAATAGTTGATTGTTGTGCAGGGAACCACTATGATAAGTGGAGAAAAGAGAAGAAGGGTTAGGGACACAGGGGAGGCAAGCAACAAAGTCAAAGTGAACTTACGTGCTATCAACAATCATTATGTGTAAGTCTTTTATTTGGGGTTTAACTAGTATTGAACAATGCCAAAGCTTGTTTTGGCAAAGATTGAATGTGAGCATTTCTCCGTAATGCAGCAATGGAGAAGCTCAAAGATTTAAAGAAAAAAACTCCCATTCGATGTCACGTTCAGTATGCTGTTGGTTCATAGATTATGAATATATTCAATGTGTAGTTTTTATGAATAGGCTGATAATTTACTAGAGTTTTGTTTGCATGGGTGGGAATCAATGATTTCACACTAGAAAACAATGGGTTTAGATGAGAAAGTGCGTTTTGCTGGCGAAGTTGATAGCCCTCAATCAGAGGTTGGGAGTGGTAGACACTTGGCCGTAATGTGTAGGACTAGATATTTTTATAGACATGTGCAACATTTTAGTGTTGAGCAAAGGAGATGGGTAAAAGAAATTGGGCTTAATAGTCTTCTAAAGAACAAAGTCGTTAATCTATATGCTGATCTCATATTTTGGCTTGCTAGCTTTTTTGATGCAGCTTTGATGAACCTGAACATTTATGGGAAAGTGTATGATATTGCACTTGGTGATGTGACCGACCTTAGGGGCTTAGCAGATGGCACAAAGCCATTCAACTTTGGCTATAAGTCACCTTGGGTAGATGCATTCTACACGGAAGTTAGCAGGCATTGGGTTGTGGATGTAAAAGGGGATAACTGAAAGGCTACTAGGTAGTTTTGGTGATGATTTCAAAAGGTTGTTTGTTCTTATTGCATTTGCTATAGTGATCTGCCCATCAAATAAAAACTCCCTTGGATCTCAGTTTGTCTTGTGCGTTGATAATGTCACAGTTTTATGTGATCGTCAGTGGGCTAGTTTTACATTAAAGTAGCTTCTGACATCCATAAAAAAGCTTACCGGTTTTGGTGTGAATGCACTAGATGGATGTGCCATGTTCTTGGAAGTGGGTCGATCATATTTGTTGGAATTGTCATTCTTGTGGTACCAATTTCATCATATTTTATCGATTAATGTATTTCAGTTACTTTTTGTTTTACATTTACTACCTATGTCATATTCTTCCAAGTTTATACACCGCAGCTGAACACACCCTCCCTATATCTTTTTTTTTTTAGGATATTACAAAGAAGATTTTGCAAAAATGATGCTTTCATGAAGAACCAAAGGTATGGTTACATGTTAATTAAGGTATGGTTCAAGATTTGGTTATTGCATGTTGCAGGTTATCAAAAGTGTTCCCCAAAACCTTCAAAATGAGGTCAGTAGAAGCTATCATGGTAAGCCAAACCCTCTTTTTTCAGCAAATAATGCCCATGATGATGAGGACGTTGGCTGTAATGCCATTCCTAACAATGTTAAGGATAGGAAAGACGTCAGGGATGGAAAGGTGCATGTCCCTATTAAGGAATTTGAGCAGCTAGTTGATGTGTTATGGACCTTGGCCGACCATGTTGATGCGCTTCTGGTGGATGGTCATGATCTAAGAGCGGAGCAACTACCGCAAAAGAAACAGTTGCACCAAATTAGTGGGCAACTTGGTACATTGCTCCATCACTTAAGGCGAGGTGGGCTAAAGATTCACCTAATGCGCAGAAGGTTCAGCAAGAGGATACGCATGGCTCCAATGCACCATTGAATGGTTCCCCTTTACCTCCACTTGTAGTGGTTAAGAAAAGCATTCCTTCCATAGAGGATGTGGGGCCCCAAATCATGGGAGTGATCCCTGTGCAATGGTTGTTCCAAGTCTCGGGGATATCAACAAGCTTGATGGAAACAAAAAAATGTTCAAATAATGTTTTTAAGCCCATTGGAGATGAAAGTGTAGCTGTCATATCAACAATTCTGGGCAAAGACAAAAAGGGTAAGGTACCAGCAAATATTCCTTGTTTGAATTTGGACAAATTTGAAATCGGGAGGGTGGATGTGTTATTTGATACCGAAGAAAAAATTAGGGTAAAAAGGAGGTATATGTGTAGGGTTAGTTATCCTTGTCTATGGATCCACGTTTAAGGGTTCTGACTTTGATGGTTGGTCATTGACATACTGTAAATGGCTTGGCTGTGTAGGTGCAGTGCAAACATAAAAAATTTGTTATTCCAGCCCTCCATGAACATCATATTCAGATCCCCACTCTTGTAAAGGCTAAAAAATCTCCCTTAACAAAATGGGAAAACAAGAATGCTAGACGAGTCATCAGGTTCACTGTTGGGCCTTTTGGTGTAAGACGTGTTTCACTTAAGGAGTATCACATTATTATGTTAGTATATTATGGTCCCAGTGATAACAGGTCTGTGGTTGTCTTCTATTGCATCTTTTTCCCTTTTAGTTGTGGTAGAAATATAGCCATACTATGACAACACATATGTTTCTATGCAATGACACGCTAGTCAATCCGGGTGGGCCTTACCTTATGCGTCACTTGAACTTTTATTACTTGTTCTCTAATGAAAGGCTAATTAGTTCTTTGATCAATACATAGACTGTAATCCTCACAAATCGTGCTCGAACTCAAGGTTCACTTGTTAGGAACTGGTGGTTGACGCTTGACTTCACAATTATCTTTATTTTCACTTTTCATTTTTTTCCTTTAATGCATTATTGTTACATTACCTATTTTGTTGGTGCCAATCAACATGGTATGATGTTGTAGTTGTTGTTCAAGATTTGACACATTTACTGCTGTATGTAGTTCATGGCTTCATGTCTAGATTAGTCTATAGTGAACCTATGTAAGAATCAGAAGTTTGGGCAACTATTTTTTGATGATGTGAATAGCTGTGATAAGGTTACAACAGTTTTCTGTGTTCACACTCTTCTAGTTATGTTGACTGAAATAGGTATGATTAAGAAAATATTGTCTGTGTACACATTTCTACCATCTTTGTTGATACTAGATTTTTTTGCCAATCTATGAACCTGCCCATTTTTTCTTGTTCATTGTGGATCTTACACTTTCAAACATTTCTGTTTGGGACACACTTGGTAAGAATGCTTTTTTGGTAACGTACATAGACAACATGGATGCGCAGGTTGTTACATAGCTTATGATGACATTTTTATTCGGTCTTGCATTTGCCTTACACATTCCTCCCATTCAGCTTTTCTGATTAGTCTTATTCATGTGTTTATATTGTAGTGTAACGCACTTGATCTTGTGCTGAACCCTACGTATTTTCGGTTTGCAGAGTTTGAGAAGGTTAAGCATGATCCGTTCCCAGAGCAACCGAACAATAATGATTGTGGGTTATTTGTCACTGACTTCATGGAAAATCCAACTAAAATGGTCATGTTATAACTGAGCAAGGAGTTTATGTTTTATTTTGTTACAGAAATTTGCGTACATTGATGTGCAAATCATATGACTAACATTATTTCATTGAATATATGTATTACATGATATCCATATTTCCTGACTGCATTTTGTAGGACTCACAAGAACAACAGTGCCATTTCTTGCTAGACCTTTTTTCTGTGCCAAGAACCATTTGTTTGAGGATGCCCAATGTCAAGTGTTTTCTTGGTTTGAAGAAAGCGGCTTAAGTAGGGGAGCATAGATGTTCAACAAGAATGAATTTTTTTGGTTGATGAGGATCAAATCGAGGAGGTTGGCAAGGCCAAGCATAAGCGAAAGCGAACAAAAAAAGCATCGTAATTTGTTCATCAATGAGTGGTGTTCCCTAGATATAATGTTTGCGTTAAATTGGAAGGAGCACAAATTTTGTTTTTTGTCGGTTTCACTACATTCCTTTTATGGATAATAAATGTAGCAGGTGAAGAAGATTTGTCCTCCTCCTTTTGTTACACGGGGTTCACCTCGGCCTTTAAAATTATTTTTTGCATAGTAATGCTGCTATGTTAAAAGGATGTTTTTGTGTATTATAGTTATGGGTATTTTGTTTAGGTACCCTTTATGTAGAGACCTTGGGGGTAGAGTGCCACTGTGTAAATGTGATTCACCTAGAACAGCTTTGTTTCCATTTTATTGTCTATCCAAATCGTTCATTCATTTGATGATTCATTAGATTGCTGAGATGCACACCTAGGAGGCGTTTTGTTTTTGCATATTTAATGTCTAGGTATATAACTTGTTCATCAAAATACATACACAATATAGCAAAAGCCACTAGAATTCAACATGTTCTCTAACTCTTAATCAATAACACAAAAGCTTTCTTTGTCTTACATAACCCGATGGTACTACACCTGTCCATCCTAATCAACTAACCTATTCAGTTCAACCTTTTTCCTTACAGTTATCATCTGTGCTTAAAGCATTTTTACGTATAACCTAGTGTTTGAAACAAAAGGCCATGATGACACTTAACCAACCGTTGGTCAGGGCAGAACACATTTGATGAGAGGGATCCTACCAGGGAATGTTGAGTAGGGTACCAAGCTGTTACTATATGTAATAAACATAGAATCCATGTCGGTCTTGACATCCAGACATCCTCCTATGCTTTTCTATGTTAGGTACTACAAATGTGTTCTTTCTCCTTTGTTTCATCCTTCCCGAATCGAGACTGGCACCTGGTTCCTTCAGAAGTCTTAACCTTAACTTTTCCTGACTTGCTTTTCCTTATTCCCATTCTTTGACTTCCACTCTCCTGTCCTATTTTTTTCTTCACTCTGATTGGGTCTAAAATATAGTTGACTCTTTCCAAATAATCATTGTTCCCACCGTTAATCTTACTTTGGCATGTTGTATACATCTCTCTTCGACTTTAACAGTCAACTAACCTAGCTCTCCTTTCAGTTTTTTGGGCCTTCACACCACATGGCAAAGTATATTAACTTATTACAAATATGAGAAAGTTGGTGATGTTTTGAGGCAAGCTAAGCTCCATCACCGACTGCACTAATTCCAGACACGTAAATTGGCTGCTTCTTAGCTTCCTTTGTCAATCGCTTCAGTACCAAAATTGTTGGGATGTTTATTATATTTTCCACCTTCAATACAGAGAACATATGGCTGGATGGAATACCTAAAATTGCAAGGCATTAGCATCAATATCAAAAGAGCACACAATAATGATATACATTAAAAACAACACACTGTGTAAGTCAATATTTTGGACGAGCATTCAAACATGTTCATCTCTCCGTCAAAGTGCACAACATGAGGTGCCAATGTCAAAGTGTACCTATGCACTAAATATTTTTTCAACCCACCAACCTGTTCTTCCAACCGGGCATAATTGTTCGGTTCGTCATGCATGTGCTCTCTTACTCAATTCAACATTCTAGGTGTGTACAATTCACCAGTATGTTTCCCAAGCAGCTTCAGATGTGTTACTATCTATGGTTTTGCATGTCGAGCATAGAAATGTTCCTGAACTTCTGCTATGCGAAGTCTCCATAACATGACCAAGTAACCATGTAAAACATTCCTTGGTCTCATCTGAAACCAGGCCACTTCCGAAGATAGTTGTCATGAAGTAGTAGTTGACACCCAAAATTACAACACAAGGTAACTTGTAACCATTCATGTTGTATGTTGCGTTGAAGTAGATCACATCCCCAAAGCATTCATAATCCTTCCGCATCCCGGTGTCTACCCAAAAAACATATTGGAGTATGTTGGCCCCATCAACTACATAACAATAATAGAACTTTAGGTCACCGTGTGCTTTAGATGTCGGATGAGCAATAGCCTTCTCAGAGTCAGTGTCGATCTTACCAACCCTTTGGTTAGAGTCAATCCAAATGTAGAGGTCTTTTCGAGTGAATCTAATGTTCTTATACCTAATGTGTGAAACAACCATATAGTTCATGATTTGAGAAGTAAAAACATGAACCTAATGCAAGTCAGTTTTAATTAATTTTGATGCTTCATCAACAGACCTCTGCGATCTTGAAGTAATGCCCTTCATGGACTCTAACTAAAATATGGTTCTACATGGTTTTAAACTCACCCACCATGTACTCACTCACCCATTGTGAACACAAAAAGTAGCTCAGTGCCCGCATCGAGATAATCTCCTAGGCTGCCGGTTGAACCCCTCCTTACGTTTTCTTACCTGTAACATACCCTACTGAGCACAAACCCATCTTTTTCATTGAGGAATTTACATCTTCATATTCATTCAAATGTCATCCTTCCTAACAGAAAACCCCATTATGCATGGATGCTTTTGGTATAATTTCTTGGCATCATGAACCGTTTCAAACACAACTCCCTCTAGGTCATCAACTTCCCACTGATGAACTGGTTTGTTAATCTTTGTAGTGATGTCTGACCAGTCATACTTGAATGGGTTTGCAAATGAGTTTAATAACTGTAGATCATCCTGATGGAAACCATCTGATGTATTGGGGTAAATAGGGACATTTAGCACCTTAATTATAGACGATCATTCCATTAACAGCTCTACAAGTAGGCAAATAATTAACATCAACTAATGTGTCTGTATAAAGCAATGTAAGAAAATAGTACCCTGGTTGGGCAAAGTGAAACCTATGGGTCACCGTATTTTAGAAAACAGCCTACGCAACAAAACATATTGTTTATGTTAACAAACAAGTGGAAAAACACACAAGCAATAAACATTGGAAATATAAGGCATACATTAACCTCCTCCATAATCATGTATCTCCATGTCATGTGAAAAGAGGAACGTTCAAGGGGAGATAATAGATGCCTAGCTTACAACAAGATATCATAAAGCTTATATTGCAACATCTAGCATACAGGAAGGTAAAAAGCAACTTGTAATTTTTGTATACAACCAACAATACAACATGGCCAATGATAGCTTAACATAACAACAAAACTACACATAAGCATGTACCTTATTTGGAGGAAAAAATTGAATACTTCAATTCCCTAACACAGTCATGTAACATCTTCACAAATCTAAAGGTCATAATATGCCCAGCTCCAAAATGAGCACACGATAATCTGGTACCAGCAACACATTTCAGAGATGGGGATATTATAATCACTAGAGATGTGAAGGCATCAAATGACCATGTTAGGGAGAGAATGTTTGCAATGGTTTCCTACTGGTAAGGCACAGGAGATTGTTGTTGATATCGAGCATCGAGATGTTTCATGGACTGCAAACAAGTCAAGGAAATCAAACTAGCCACATCATTTGGGTGGTGAAGCTGCTAACAAAGTCAGCCAATACACTGCCATATTTGATCGACAAAAGGTGCACCTTTCCAAAATACAAACCAGGTGCATAAATAGGAAGAATTGAATAAATGGATCAAATATCCAATATGCTTCACCTATCTACCAGTTAATGCACCTAGTTCACATTTTGGAGATGCAATCAACATAATAGATATGTCAAGGCACTGGATGAGTCTATTAGTGGCACCACAACATAAACAATGTGACTAGTTCATTTGCCCTGACATTTTGTCCAAACGCAAAACTTATCTGCGTTCAACATCATCAACAACCTCAACAACCTTATGGGCTTCTCCAAAAATTTAAACTTATGCTTGACCATGATATTGTTCGTTGTACACAAAAATTACTTATACAAGATAAGTGAGTGGATGCCTAAAATTTGTAGCTCTAATAAAGCCACATCTGAACTTGCTGTCCAAAGGTTCTCCAATCTTTAGCAAAAAGTTACAGTGGTTTGTTGGCGTAGTCGACCTAAAATAAGTAAAAGACTTTACATTAAATGTAAAGGCTCTCCTAGTATTTCCTTCACTTTCAATTTTGAGGTAAGTAAATCCTCAGTTATTTCAATCAGATAAGTTTTAATAAGCAAGGAAAGCAAGCCAAGTAAGGTTAAATTGAGTTCCAAAGTGTAATTGGCACCTAAAGGGTAAGGAGGGCAAAGTGGTAATTTTAGCCCAAGTCAGTGCATGACCATAATTTCAGAAAAATTAGGTCCATGCAAGTTTTTTGAGCTAATTAAGTTAAGACCATTGGTATTTTTAATCATTTGAACCAAAATTGAAAGTTAAGGGATAAAAATGCACTAAGTGAGAAATTGAGCTATTATGTCATTTGATGACTTAAGTAGCTTAAGGGCTTTGTGTTTTGGGTAAGAAAAACCTTTTAATGGGACTAAGGAGTGATGGTGTGGGAATAGTTTAAGTGGCCTAAGTGAATCAAAGTTAAGTTTGAGGGCCAGAGTGACAAGTAGAAGAGAGTTGGGCTAAGTTGGTTATAATGGAAGGAAGCTGACACTATTCATCATCTCCCTTATTTGCCATTTTTGTGGCTCTCTATCCTCCATAGCTCTCCACCTTCAAAGGTCCCATTCTAGCTAAAATTCCATGAAAATTAAAGGTTTCAAAGCTATCCCAACAAACCCTTAGCTCATTTTTTGTGGAATTGGTGCATTTGGAGTTATTCTTGCAAATTTTTGGTTCAAACCCAAAGGCAAACGAATTTGATCCTTGTGGGTTAGTTCTAAACTTTTTAAATGGTTAGAAATGGTCTTAACTTTGTGCTCTTGGTGTCCAATTTTGTTGAATTCAAGCTTGGAACTCAAATGAATTCTATCAAGCCTGAGTCTGCATGTTGCTTGTTTCTTGCTTTAAGGATGATTTGAGGTAAAAGATTTAAGTTAATTTAGCTTAAATAATGCATAGAAATGTAGTATTACATGTAGGAGTGAAGTAGAAACAAGACCTATGTGAATTGGCCCTAGGTTGGAAAAGTTTGAGCATGTTTTGTGGAATTTTGCACATTGCCATGCAATGATGTAGTGCATTGGTGACGGTTCGCCAACTAGAGATGCATCACCATTAGATGTCAGGATTCTAGAGAGTTGATGCTTTTGGTGACGCCTCATCGAAGGCGTCGCCAAGGCATTAGTCCCTCAAGCTCGGGGTATTCCTAAGAATGTCTCAAACTTTCGGTTATCATCCCTAGGCTAATTTAAGATGTTTCCGTAGCCTTGGCTGGGTCAAGAACTCATTCTTAAGTTAGGAATAATGAATTATTTAAGTGGTAGCTAAGTGGTGTGGTTAAGGTAGGGTGAGGAATGACGGCTAAGGAAGTTAAAGTGCTTAAGTTGCTAAGGGAGCACTAAGGGGATTAAGGCAGATTTCAAATTCTTTGTTGGCCGAGTGGAAGGTCATAGACCATTGGGCAATGACAAGGAAACCTAAGAGGATCCCAATCAAACTTTATGGATTGGTAAGTAAGCCATTAAGGGGCCTTGAGCTAAGCTCAAAGAGCTTGGTATGTTAAACCACATAAGGCAGCTACCTTGCATAATAAGTGAAGGGAAGAGATGGGTAAGGAAGGAATAAGTGGTGACTTGCTCTAAGTAGCCCATCATGGTGAGCAAGGCTTGAGTAAGTGACGACTAACTCTAAGGTGCCCGTAAGAGGACTTCATGGGGTTAGTTAAGTGCTAGCATATGATACGAGGGCTAGTATCCAAGTACCCCAACCTTATAAGCTCATGGCAAGTCTAGCACCAATAGGTGTAAGGAAGTATTAAGTGCATTTGCATGTACATATTTCATCTATTCATCCATTTTTGCATTGTTTGTTGTTGTTCTTATCCTTGCTTCTAGTTGTGTTGTTAATTGTTTGCATTGCTTATATTCCTTACATGTATATATGTGTGTGTGTGTGTGTGTGTGTGTGTGTGTGTGTGTTTGTTGTGCTTTGTACATTTGCATTTGTTTCCCTTGTAGGTACCAAATCCCTTACTGAGTACTTTAGAGTACTCACCCCTTAAGTGTTGTGCAGGTTAAGTGGGCTAGTCAGGCTTAACAGTTGGTAAGGGGTAGTTGTTGAGGCTAAGGTTCATTGGATTGAAGGTATTATCTAAGTTGGAAACTTTAAATTTCTAAGTTACTTATGGCATAGGCCAGTACTGACCAAAGTGTTTGCGTTACAATTTGAGGCTAAGTGAGTACAAGGAATATGTGGCTCATCACTTGAAGCTAGCTTGCTTGGGTGAAAAGCTAAGGATGGATCTTAGTAGATATAAGTTGCTTTTTTTAAATGTATCATATTTTCATACAGTGTGTTCCATTTAGGTGCATATAAGTTTGAGATATTTTAATTTACTTGTTATCGTATAGCCAGGACAATGCATGCATATTTCCTATGCAGGGTACGCTAAGTAACTAGTTGCACATAATGATTTAAGATGCTTCTTGAGTAATAACTAGCCAATTGTAACCTACGTGGGATCATAGTTCCGAAAAAGCCTACCAATGTTAGTTATTTAAGGCACTAGGCCTTGTTTTGCCATAGTTGGTATTAGAGCAGGTCAATGGTCTTAGTAAAGGTAATAGGTGACTAAGATCCAAGTGTGTCCTTGTGCTTAGTATGGTTAATACTGCTTATAAGTATTCTTGGAGTTGTTGTTTGGCTTTGGTTGTAGGTATATCGGTGGATACCTGGTAAGGTTCTGGTATTAAGGTAAGGTACCAAGCAAGGGTCTAGGTGGCCCTATGGTATTAACCATAGGAAAAATTGTGATTTTGTTGTACAGTCCCAATAACACTATGGCGTGTGTAGCCCAAGGAGTATGCTTGACCCTCTAAGGAGGGGAGATCGTGGTTCATGCCTAATGGGTAAGGGTTGAAGTGTGCTAAGGCCTACTAGTACAATGAAACCAAGGGTGGAATCCCTACCCTAAGGGCAGGAATAAGTTCAAGGAAATGTCTACAATTATGTGGAAAAGGACAGAGTTCGATGAGCAATCAAAAACCCCAAAGGTAAGGGCCAAGGAGCACTAAGTTATTAAGGGTGCATAGAGGCCAAGTGAACCATCATTATGTAAGGGCATGGGTGACATGGACACCAAGAGAGCAATGGACTATAGGGTAAGGGCCACGGTGCACTAGGACCATGTGTGCACCCGGGCCAAGAAAGTAACATCTCTAGCCGAAGGTGAATTGAGGCCCACAGAAAGAGCTCAGGTAAGGACCATATAATTTGGAGTCCATGGAACCTAAGGAAGAACAACAGGAATAAAAAAAAGGGGGGCTATGTGCTAAGTGCATGGAATCAATGAAGGTAAAGGACTAAGGGCATGAATGTGCTAGAGGTTAAGGCCTGAACAAGTCTAAAGTCAAGAATGCCTCAACCACCTGGGAAGCACCACTAGTACTCAAAGACAACCAAGACAACTTACTCAAAGCAACTGATTGGTCAAGGAGCTGACAACAAATATAGGTACCTTTAAGTTTACAACATAGTAGTAAGCTATTTTCTTGTTTAAACTGCTATGTCTGTGGTTATGACTAGCTTGCCTAGAAAGCTAGGATTGCAAAGAAAGTATGGGTATGTGAACCCATAAAAGCTTGAGAAGGGCAAATTTTGTTTAGACCTTTAGAGTGATTAAGGTTTTACCTAGAAGCTTAAGGGTAGCACACATATGGTGATCTGTGGTCATGGTTTATTGTTTGGTGTGGTAATGCTTAAAAAGAGGATCAGTTAAGAGGCATAAGGGCTGACCTAACCATATTGGTCATAAGTGACCCTTAGAAGTATTCTAAGTGTAAGGGTGACTTGCACAGAACAGTCGATAAGTCGTGCCATGAGTTGAGCCTTAAGTTGATTCAACTTGTACCTGTGGTGTAAGAGGTACTTTATGCATTATAGGGATAGTTTAAGGAAGGACTATGACTGGTCCAATTCTGATAAGTGTCACATACTAGTTACTAAGGGTTACCAAGTAAGGCAAGATTGGATTCTCCAAGCACCCGCAACTAAGGTAAAAGGGCTTATAAAGCCAAAATTTAACTTTAGGAACCTGAAGTTGCGAGTGAAGAAAAGTAAGCGGTACACTACGGACTCACAAAAATTGCGAGGAGTTGGTTAAGTGAAGGTTGAGAAGCATAAACCACAGGTCTTAAAACTATGAAGTTGTCTTTTTTTTTAAAAGGTACAATTCCTTAAGGAGAGGAGTCTGTTGATTTTTGGTTAATTGATCAAGGTTCAAGAGTTAACTTGAGCTTGAAAGACCCAAAAAGGTAACAATCAGATCTATAAGAAATTACAACCTGGAATGTGAGTGTAAGAGAGGAACCATGAAAGCACCATTAGCCAAGTGGCTTTAAGGACAACTTAAGTAAGATAAAAAGGAGTTGCCCTAAATAGTTTTAAAACCAGGACCTATAGCAAATAAGAATACCCATGGACATAGAATGAACTCCACATAGTAGACTTATGCCTAGTATTATTGTTGTGTTCTGTGTTGACCTAAGGCTGCTCATGAAGAGTTAAGGTGAATTGAGCAGTGTTTTAGACTATTTGGGAGTTCATTCATTTTTTATAGTGGGGGCTGATTATGAGTTCAAAAGAGCTGAGAAAGCTTAAAGCCAAGGGGCGAAGAGTGTGGACCTAAGTTAACCTAAAAAGGTTTGTAAGAAAAATGACCTTAAGGTCCAAAGTGTACTTCACTATCGAAGGGTCTCGATTAAATCAGGAAGAATCAGCATTAGTATTGTTGGATTTAATGCAGAGTTAAGGCCTCAAATATAAAAAAGCTTAAGACAGAGCTACTGTGTGAATAGAGTTAATATCCTTATTAGTGGATTCAAGGTAACCGAAGTTGTGGTTGTTGGAAAATTTAGTGAGGTTGCTAAGCCTGAGAAATTTATGGGATTCTTTATTTCCCTAAGGGGTAAGGTAGGAGGTTATCTAAGTGGTTTAGGAGTCAAAGTCGGGTTAGTTTGTGGCTAAAAAAGACTCTTGAACAAGTATGTAGACAAGAAAAGAACAAAAACTCCAAGGTAAGATTGTTAAGCTAAAGTGGTTGGAACTACCTAATGATTCCTTAAAGTTGAGCTACTAAATGATGGCCTTGGATCAGTAAGAGCCCATGAGAATAGTCATACTAAAGGCTCTAGTAAATCTTAATGTTCGAAGAAACTTTAAGTGCCTAACTGAAATATGGGCCTAACAGGTGCCAAGTGAGGTTGTAGATCTCAGTTAAGCCTAAAGATGCACACTATGGGCTATAGGTGTGTAAATTACACTAAGTAGTCATGGTGGTTAGTGCATAAGGATAGGGTATTGAGGTGACAACCTAAGAATGTGCCTAAGTATAAGGAAGCAAGGAATAGGTACCAAAGTGGCCTCAAGTAAGGCATGAGAATTGTAAGTCTCATTCAAACATAATTGTGTGTTGGGAGCACTCATGGGCAGTAGTTGGGTTGTGTTTACCCAATGGGTTTAGGGTGTTAAGAAAAACCCCTATGGATTCTATGAGAAACCAAGACAAGTGTGAGGGCGAATGCCAAATGCTAAGTTGGTATCAAGCAAACTGAGATTCTTAAGAAGGCCAAGGGTGTGGCATAAATTGCGGGACCCAATGTGTACCTAAGTGTATGAGCTAAGAAAGGACCATGAAAGGTTGAACGTCAAAAGTCCTGAGGGCTTCCTAAGAAAAGTTAAGAAGAGCCGTGGAGCCTAAGAGTACTTAATGCCAAATACACACCTAAAGTGGCCAAATAGTCAAGCTAAGGCCTAAAGGTCATGGTAGTAACATGTTGGGCAGTATGGGGTATTTAAAACACCTATGCAAGTTAATCAATGATGCTAAGGATTGGTTTTAAGTAATTTTAAGAAACCTAAGAAAAGGTTATAATGGCCTAGAATACCCGCCACCAGAAGAGGCCAAACGGATTAAACAATGACTCCTAGGTAATATGAGTGAAGGAGCATGCTAATGGTGTTTTCAGAATTAAGGGCCAAGAAATGGCTAAGTGACTGAGAGTAGTCAACCGAAGCATGTTAGTGATTTGCTAGAGGAGTCAGGTGTAGAAGAGTTGGGTAGTTTGTTGTGCACCCAAGGACACCCAAAGAATGTAAAGTCTTTGTGAACTAAGGCACTTATACCATGGAAAAGGTGTCAAGTTTATGAGTGCCTAAAATGGCTAAGGAACCCGAAGGTAGTAAGTGTAAATAACTACCTAAGAAAGTTAAGGGTAAGTCGCCACAAAAGGGAACCGTACTTAAGGTGCTAAAAGGGTGATGTACCCAAGATAGCTTGAATGCTTAAGATGGTTGCAAGTGTTGCCAAGTTGAATTATGCCAAGAGCACTAAGTGGTGGTAACTAAGAAACACCTAAGTAAGGCTAGAAAGCCTAAGTAAGGTGTAAGATTGTGGTATGTCTCACCATGGGTAATGACTTTAAGTATGAGACTAAGTACTCTCGAAGGTACCCTAACAGGAAGAATGGCCCAAAGGGGAGCAAGTTAGCTCTAAGTTACGAAGGCCTAAGTGAAAACTTGGGAGTATGGGGATGTGCCTTGTGAACCAAGGTAAGGTGTCTACCCCATAAGCAATGTCTCTAAGTAGAGGTCTCCTAAGGAGTACCTTAAGAAGTTTCTTGACCGACAAGTTAAGAGGCTAAGAACCTGAAATGAGCTCATGGTTAAGGAGCTATGGGCAACCATAGTAAGGAAAAGACCATGAGTAAAAGAACTGAGCATGCTGTAAGAGGATTTTTATCCAAGTGTTATGCTCGGTTAAGAATCAAAATTTGGAGCACTAAATTTCTTAAGGTGGGGAAAATGTAAAGGCTCTCATAGTCTTTCCTCTACTTTGAATGTTGAGGTAAGTAAATCCCAAGTTATTGCCCTCATATAAGTTTTCATAAGCATGGAAAGCAAGCCGAGTAAGGTTAAATTGAGTTCCAAAGTGTAATTGGCACCTAAAGGGCGAATAGGCCAAAATGGTAATTTTAGCCCAAGTCAATGCATGAGCGTAATTTCAGTAAAATTAGGTCCATGCAAGTGTTTTGAGCTAATTAAGTTAAGACCATAGACCATAGGTATTTCAAGTCATTTGAACCAAAAGTGAAAGTTAAGGGATAAAAATGCACTAAGTGAGAATTTGAGCTATTATGTCTTATAATGACTTAAGTAGCTAAAAGGCTTTGTGTTTAGGTAAGAAAAACATTTTAATGGGACCAAGGAGTGATGGTGTAGGAACAGT
Organism: Aquilaria sinensis; assembly: GCA_005392925.1. NCBI lineage: Eukaryota > Viridiplantae > Streptophyta > Magnoliopsida > Malvales > Thymelaeaceae > Aquilaria > Aquilaria sinensis. The sequence goes on from SMDT01000818.1 coordinate 119,949, forward strand.
TTAAGTGGCCTAACTAAATCAAAGTTAAGTTTGAGGGCCAAAGTGACAAGTAGAAGAGAGTTAGGCTAAGTTGGTTGTAATGGAAGGAAGATGACATTATTCATCATCTCCCTTATTTGCCATTTTTGTGGCTTTCTATCCTCCATAGCTTTCCAACTTTAAAGGTCCCATTCTAGCCAGAATTCCATGAAAATTAAAGGTTTCAAAGCTATCCCAACAAGCTCTTAGCTCATTTTTTGTGGAATTGGTGCATTTGGAGTTGTTCTCGCAAGTTTTTAGTTCAAACCCAAAGGTAAATGACTTTGATCCTTGTGGGTAGTTCAAACTTGTTAAATGTTTAGAAATGGTCTTAACTGCGTGCTCTTGGTGTCCAATTTGGTTGAATTCATGCTTGGAACTCAAAGGAACTTTATGGAGCTTGAGTGTGCTTGTTGCTTGTTTCTTGCTTTAAGGATGATTTGAGGTAAGGGATTTACATTACTTTATAATGCATAGAAATATAGTATTACATGTGGGAATGAAGTAGAAACAAGACCCATGTGAATTATCCCTAAGATGGGAAAGTTTGAGCAAGTTTCGTGCAAGTTCGCATGCTGCCATGCAATGCTGTAGTGCACTGGTGACACGTCGCCGTTAGACATCAAGATTCCATGGCAATGATGCTTTTGGTGATGCGTCACTGAAGGTGTCACCAAGGCATTAGTCCCTGAAGCTCGGGGCATCCTAAGAATGTCTCAAACTCCCGGTTATCATCCATAGGCTAATTTAAGATGTTTCGTAGCCTCAGTTACGTCAAGAACTCATTCCTAAGTTGGGAATTATGCATTGTTTAAGTGGTTTGATTAAGGTAGGGTAAGGAATGGTGGCTAAGGAAGTTAAAGTGCTTAACTTGCTAAGGAAGCACTAAGGGAATTAAGGCAGGTTTTAGATTCTTTGTTGGCGGAGTAGAAGGTCATAGACCTTCAGTCAATGAAAAGGAAACCTAAGAGGATCCCAACCAAACTTTATGGTTTGGTAAGTAAGCCATTAAGGAGCCCTGAGCTAAGCTCGAAGAGCTTGGTAAGTTGAACCACATAAGGCAACTACCCTGCACAATAAGTTAAAGGAAGAGACAGGTAAAGAAAGAATAAGCAATGACTTACTCTAAGTAGCCAGTCAAGGAAGGCAAGGTTTGAGTAAGTGACGACTTACTCTAAGGCACCCGTAAGAAGACTTCATGGGGTTAGTTAAGTACTAGCATAGGATACAAGGGCCAGTATCCAAGTACCCCAACTATATGAGCTCATGGCAAATCTAGCACCTATGGGTGTAAGGAAGTCCTAAGTGCATTTGCATGTGTGATGGCGTTGGGTTAGCCATCGTTTACGATCCCGCCGTGGCTCCACGATGGGGGTGACAGGGACCTCCTGAGGGATGTCATAGGTGGCCGTCCTACGATGGAGAGCGGGGGCCATGAAGGATTTTTGGTGCAGGAAGGAGCCTGAAAAAGCTGACGTCTTCAAGCGGTTCGGCCTGAAATATACAGAAAACAGGGGTTAGGAGGTCCCCGGAGCGATTTTCTGGGGAGGAGCCTCCGACGCCCAAGTCAGTGCCTCTAAATAGCAAAGAATAGGCATAAAATAGACTGGCTGGGGGTATTTTTCTGGCATGCACATAAGGAGAAGCATCACGCCAGAGGCGTTTTTCTGGCATGCCTAGAGGAGAAAAGAGGAGAAAACTGGGACTCTGGAGTATTCCCCCAAAGCTCCTATCTAGCCCCCTCCCCCTTCTTGCCCAGAGTTTTTCCTGCTGTAAATAGGAGAAAATGAACCCTCCTGATCGTGACACGTGTTTGGATGGATAGGATCCGTACCTCTTAAACAGGAAAGTGGTCAGCCATGTGCAGGCTTTCTCGGGCAATGGTTTGTCGAAAATCGTGTCTCAGCGTGCCAGAGCACGGACTACAGTGGCCTGTCAGAATGCTTGAGGTCAACGTCTAGGACGTACAGGCAAATATGTCAGAGACTCCTTCGTATCACCCATCACCCCTCCGAGGTCCCTCGGCCGACGTTACCTTTTGGGCAGACGAGCAAGGACTTCTCCCGGGGTGATACCGTTTCTTCGGGGTGTTCTTACTCTTCCGAAGTTGGTTCATTCGTCCTCTGATGGGGAGGCGATACAGTAACTTTCCGAGGTTGGTGCGATGGGTCTTCCGAGGTCGGATATGTCAGGCGTTTGGCCCCTCCTCCGAAGTTAGTGGCCAAGATCATGGCACTTCGGCCATCACATGCCCTCCTTCGGAAAGCCGAAGTATAACTTCGGCTTGTAGCCCTTTTGGGAGCACTTTCAGAGGATCCAGCTTATACCATTTGCAAGAAAGGTACTTCGCCATTTTAAGGGTGTAGTTTGCTCGGGTGAATGTCGCATACCTGCCCTTCGGCGTTGCCGAGATGTTCGAGATGTCCACTCTTATCTTTTCTGTCTTAAGTCAATGAACTGCCATGCCTTGAAACTAGGCGCGTCAATCTGGGGTTAGACCCAAATCTTTAGGATGTCAGAAAACATGCCCTAGTTTCTCGCGATGATCTACACGTGGCAAGCGTCAATTGCTATGGCACGTCTTTTTGCGCGGGAAGGGTAATTATGGTGACGTTTCGCTCCCACGCAGCAGTTATGATGCCTTTTCAATTGCCCTTTCTTTGTTCTATATAAGCTTTCCCTTTGTCATTCTTTCCTTTTGCTCTTTTTCTGTGCTTTCCCCCTTACTCTCGCTTTCTCGCTCTTTTCATTTCTTTGAGCGACGGTCTGCACGGCGGAGCGATTTCTGGCCACTATTTACGATGGCATCCAGGAATCCTGATTTTGGCAAGGTTTTTCGTGAGTGCCTTCCTTGGGAGTTGTTCGACTTTTGCTAGTTTCTCAATTTTTCGAAGTCGTATTTTTTCAATTTTTTGCTGACGCCTTTCTTATTTCCCGGAAACTCCTTTTTTGGCTAAACACCTTTGGCTCGTACTGATGCTTTCCCCCCCCCCTTTTTTTTTCAGAGATGGCTGACGATTCTGCCGCCTACTACAAGAATCTCTTCCTTGGTCAAGTAGAGAAGGGAGAACAAGCAAAGAAAAGTGGCTCCAAAAGGCGTAAGTCTACTGGGAGCGGACCGTCTTCAGCCAAGAAGTCAAAGAAGAGAGCCCTTACTTCACCTTCCGAAGATGTGGTGGAGGTCGATGAAGTTATTGCTACGTCCACCAAGGTTGATATCTCAACCGATGCGATGGCCACTTCCACCGACGCTACTGCAACCTTGGCCATGGTTGATGTTACTCCGTTATCCACCAGGGTTGTCACCCCCTCCGAAGTAGCTGCGACATCTTCTGAGGCCGATATTGCGGCGGCCGAGGTGCCCGCCGGAGTAGTCACCCTTTTCACTTCGTCGGGTCCCATCTCGCCCGTGGGGCTTTCAGGCTCTTTGCCCGAGAGTCCAACTATTCAAAAGTTGGACAGACGTCGCAAGGACAAAGGCAAGTATATTCCGGCCTTTGCGGCGGACACTACCGAGGATACTACCGGGGTTGCACCAGGTTTGCTCCGAATACGTTCTTGCTCATAACTTATGTTTTCGGGGAGCCCTTCCTGACTCGCGCCCCTCCATTTTGCAGAGGACCGGGCGACCCCCGCATGGATGGCTGATCATGCCCGAAGACGGGCTCTTCGGGACTCCCTTCTCCCGAAAGACAAAATTCCGAGGGAGCCGTTTTGGTCTTTCACGGAAGACATGAACTTGTTTTCCGGAGATTGCCAAGAGATGGCTCCCCAGATGGCGAGGGGTGTTCTTACAGAAGCCTCTTCTAGGGCAGTTGCCGAGGAGTGTGCTTCTGGGGATATCCTCGCCACTAGAATTTCTGAACGCGCCGCTCAGGTAGCCTTCTCTCTTTTTTGCCCAAGTGTTTTGCCTTTCCTTATGCTGCTTTCCCTGAGGATATTCTCCTTCTCTTTTCGCAGCTTTTGGGGTACAGTGAACACCTCCGATTTTGGGCGGCAGAGCAGTCTTCTGCCCGAGCTCGGGCTGAAAGTGAACTGGAGCAGGCTAGGCTCTTCTGTATTAACTTGGACATAGCCAATGTCGAGTTAAGGCGCATAGCCAGGGAGAAGGTTGCTCTGCTCCGGGATGAGTTCCTCATAGGCCAATCGGACCTTTTGAAGGACTTTTCCCGTAAAATGAGCGACCTTGGCGAGGAGGTTGTGCGCTTGACTTCGGCCAATGAGGTTATTCAGAAGGAGAAAGAAGAAGAAGCTGCCCTTCTGAAGAAGACTCTTGCCGAAAAGGCGGCTCTTCAAGCCAGGGTTTATTTTCTGAGGAGGAGTGCGGCGAAAAGGAGAAACGCGAAGGGATTGGTGCGGAGGATTGCCGGTCTGAAGGAGGAGATCCTGGGTCTCGAGAAAGAGGTTGCTGGTCTTGAGAATGAGGCGGACTTGCTAGATGTAGAGAGGGATAAAGCCGTCCAGATGTCAAAGGTGTCCTTTCAGGACGGCTTTTGTTTAGCTCGCCATCAATTTTTGCAACGCTATCCGGACCTCGACACCTCTTTTCTTTCGGCCCTGGGTATTCCCAAGGGTCCTCGGTGGACTTGGTCGAAAGCTGATCACCTCAACCTGCCACCTGTTCCTCTACCTGCGCCGAAGGCGACGGCTAGAGACACGGGAGCTGGAACTTCTCGCGCTGCCGGGGATCCTTAAGCACCCTAGGATTTTTTCATTTTCGTGTTTCTCTTGTACTTCTTGTAATCTTCTCCTTGTATCAATGAATTTTTTTCCTTCATATTTTTGGCTAAGTCTTTTGATCAATCTTTCGGTTTCCCAGTTGTCCCGAGCTCTTTCAGTTAGAGGACTTCAGAAACGCGCTTCTTTTGTTTCCTCGTTGTCCCGAACTCTTTCAGTTTGGAGGCTTCGGAAGCATACTTCTTTTGCTTGTTTTTCCAGCTATTTTTTCGGGCGATCTTGCGTAGTTGGTGAAATTCCCTTGGGCAAAAAAAAAAATTTTTTAGCCTACCCTTGTTCGGCCGTGGATACACTTTCCCCCCTTTATGACCCTGCCAACCTCGGGAGGAACAGGAGATTTTTGGGAGTGCATGCTTGCTTTGTCCTTGTTCGGCGATTCTTCTCAGACAGGAGAAAACTTTTTAGTACTCAGACGAATTCCTGGCTTGCACTATTTCTTGTCTGAAAATTCTAAGTATAGAATTTCTTGAAGGTGCCCAGGTGCCTTGTTCCTCAGTTTTTCTCCCTTCGGTGTTGCCGAGGTCGTATACTCTCTTTCGGACTTCACCGAGCAAGGCTCTTTCCTGTTTGGCCGAAGCACCCCACGTGGTGGTTTTTCGGGTTTCGGCCTTTCGGAGAGCGAGATCTTCCTTCCGTATTCCTCTTGTCCTTCCATGCAGGTTCGCACTTATCGCCGATTTTCGCTGAAAAAACCTTTCTTTTGAGTTTGGCCGTTTCTTAGTGTTCATCAACTAGGGCGAGCTTAATTCTCACTCCGAGGTGATTTCTTCTTTAACCGGACACCTGTCGGCCGAACTACTTTTGTAGGGATAACGGTCTCTGTAGTGACGACTAGGGGTCTTCGGAGAACCATTCCCTGGCCTTTCTGCTGGCTGACTTCGTTTTCTCGGTTATCAAAGACTTTTCAGGCGAACACTAGATTGCCTTTGATGGATTCCGAGCCTTTGAGCGTGCGTGCTTCATCCTTGTTCGGCGGGTAACCTGTGCAGGAGAAAAGAGAAATTTTTCTAAGTACTGTTTAGCTAAAAATACTGTTTACCTAAAAATTCTTTTGAGGTATTTCTCAATTTTCTCCCTTTGATGCTGCCAAGCTGATGATGCTCTCTTTCGGACCTTGCCTTCAATTAGGAGAGGTCCTTTCGGTGGCCGAAGTTCTCCCCTGAGGCGGTTCTCGGGGTTGTGTTTTGGCCTTTTGGAGAATGAAGTCTCCTTTTGCCGTTCGGGGCATTTTTGCGCCCACGGCCATCTTTTGCGGAGGAAACACTTCTCCAGAGTTTGTTTATGCTTTTGGGAGTGGCTCGAGTTCGGTTTCCCGATTTGCGGCTATTTCTTTTTTCTCTCTCTCTTTTTTTTGCCGAGCATTCCTCCCGAGCTCGTCCTTCCTTCCTCCGAATACTCGCGCTTTGCTTGGTAGCTTTATTGCTCCAAGTGGGCACTGGCCTTTGCAGGCGAGTAAGGAAGGTTTTTTCTCCCTGTAGTTTTTCGGAAGACCTGCTTGATAATTCCCAGCAGGAATTTTATCGGCCCTGCTGGACCTTCTCCTTTTGCTTTTTCTGACTTTTTCGTAGTCCCCGGTGTGTAATTCTTATTCGGGGACTTCCACTTGCTTGTTACTTCAAAACTAAGCTGGTGGACCAAAGTATCTTTTAACTTCGGAGGTAATGGCTAACTTTTTGGCCTCCTTTGCCTGAAGGCTGAAGCCCTTTATGCTGCTGGCAATAATGTGCCATCTCCGCGCATCATGTTCCTTTAAGCAGGCTTTTGTATGCTTTTTGCCTGCTTGATCAGTAGGGGCTTCGCCAAACGAGGTGTTTTACTGTTCGTAGCATTTTGCTTCAGGCTTTGTTGGCAGTGAACCGTATCTGCCGAGGGGTGAGGGCAGTCTCTCGGAATTCGCCACTCCGACGGGAGTATTTTGGGCATTTTATTCCGAAGGCCGTCTTTCGGGTGCTGGTGCATTTTTTGGCCATTCTCGCCCTTCTCGGGCGCGTCTATTCGCACCTCTTTTTGCGCGCTGCTCTGCACCTCTTTCTGCCGATGCCTCTCTATAATGGGCCTGAGCTTTCCTTCCAACGTTGTTCTTCCTCAATCAAGGAAAGATTATCCGGAACATTTTCTGTACTTTTGCCATTTCATCAGAATCTTTAGAAGATGGCTCTTTGCGGGGCATTTTCCTTCCCTTATCCCAGGTTTTTGTTCCCAATAATGCTGGTCTTGGGTGATTCATGACTTTATTAACTAAATATGCTAACTCAGGCATTTTCCCCATCCTCGGGCCTCCGAAGTATCGTTCCAGTGTCATAGTGTTTTTGCATCTGGAGCCCCTTCGGTCGGGAGTCTTTGACTTTCGCCTATATTCGGTCTTCGTTGGATTTCCCCTTTTTCTATTTCTGGACTTTCGGCAATGGTCCGCTGTTGCCTGGGGTTATAATGTCCCCTTTTGGACCTGTACGCAATGCAGTGTCTTTGGAGTTCAGCGCACTTGCCCGTTTACTCTCTTCCTTCTGACGTCGCGCAGGGGTGACTCCTTTTTTGGAGGATGGTAGTGTGTCCGTTTGGAGTAGGATCATAGTCTTTTTGCCCGTTTAATATCAACGCGTATTCATCTTTTCGGGGGAGTGGGTTCGGTGTTACTGTCTGAGGGACAGTAACCTTCCTTTGGCACGAACTCTTTTGACCGGGGGGGGGGGGGGGGGGGGGGGGTTTGGACGGCACCGATCCTACCTTTCCCGTCTATCATACTTCGAGGGGAAGCACGTCCTTTGGGTATTCTCCCCACTGCCCTTTGTTTCCCCCGGCTCCTAGGTCGCCCCCACTCCCCTCGTCGAAAGGATCGAGAGAGAAGACTTCGGCTCGTCATTTGCACACGAACATCTTCGGCCTATCTACTACAGTATTTCGACCACGGCGATGCGTGGGAAATTATGCAGGAAAGCCACGGTGATATCCGAAGGATGATTATCCCTGGGATGGGAAATCCCTGTTCCTTAATTGTTCGGCCGCCGGGCGAGTCTCCGGTGCGGAATAGGGCCTCAGGGAGCCTTTTGTCCTCAGAACACCGAGTTTCTGACCACGGCTGCCCAAACGATTTCCCACAGACGGCCCCAAATGATGGCGTTGGGTTAGCCATCGTTTACGATCCCGCCGTGGCTCCACGACGGGGGTGACAGGGACCTCCTGAGGTGTTGGGTTTCGGGAGCCAAACAGCGCAGCGAAATTTAACCGAAACCCTCCAGGATCCAAGTGAAACGGGGTAAACCGGGTGTTCGAAAATTTTCAAACCTAATTTTCGGTTGAGATCTCTCACTCAACTGTAGAGTCGAATCACAAAACCTGAACAGTTGACGTGTTCAAGCTCTCTATGGTATCCACACGAGCCTCTCGGGATCACCACGCTTCCACCACGTCCCGGCAGATGCGTTTCTCTTGCACTCGCAGTGCTAGCTTGCGTCCTCCAAGGAATTGCAAGAGAAGAGTGCGACTGTCCTTTTGGGAGGCTAGGGCAAGGAGACCTGCGAATTTCTCACTTAAAAGTTGTATTTATAGTGAGACTCAACTTCTAGGCCTAATGGGTTTCAAAGCCCTAATCCAATTAGGATTTAATTTCGGGCTTAATAATGGCTCAACTCTTGGGCCCATTATTAATACGAAATTAAAGTGAAACCATAACCCAAATAATTAGCCCATGCACTCTAATGATCCAAATTGCTCTATGTGTGCGACCCAATAGGCTCTTATCACGTTGGCAATGATCATAAATCACATTTATGATCATAAGCAATGAGCGGTGTCTGGCAACACATCATTGCTACCCAAGTGACAAGATTGTCGATGATTCGACTATACCTTTATGATCATCACCGATATATGCCATTGTCCCTTTGTCCAAGATATCAAGACTAAGCACGAGACATGGAATGTGTCACTCTCGTATAGCCCAATCTTTGGTTTCTTGATTACCGAGTAGACTAACTTAAGCTGATGACATTGATATCGTATATCAACTCATCCGAGCATGGCCATGCATTTTCTAAGTCTCACTCTATCAAGGGGCCCGAAGATATCACTCCCGTTACATAGGAGGGACAAATCCCATCTTGATCATACAAATCCCTCCGCATGATATGTGACATACCCAATGACCTCCTTCAAGTTCACTCAGTTACGAGCAACAAAGGAAAGTATCAAAGTATGTGACTCACATGTAGGGAACCTTGATGATCTTAGGTCGAAGGACTACATATACCCTGATCACTATGGGAATCACTTATGACACTCATATAATGATCCATGTAGTGTTCTCATGGTGGGTCGGTCCAGTACACAAGTTCTCCAACTTGTACCCATATGTAGACTACATATCTCATATTAGTCTCCACATATGCTAGTCGTTATGTATTATTGCAACCCGCTCCACAATAATACTAGACCAGGGACTTTTAAGAATATCATTATTCTAGGGTTACAATTATGTTTGTTAAGTTACGCAGGAACAAAACAACAAACATAATTGCTGGATTAACGCCTTAATAAAATATCATGACTCAATGTGCAAAAATACAATCATCTCATGATTGGCTTTTGGGCACAACACTAACATGAGGGATGTCATAGGTGGCCATCCTACGATGGAGAGCGGGGCCATGAAGGATTTCCGGTGCAGGAAGGAGCCTGAAAAAGCTGACGTCTTCAAGCGGTTCGACTTGAAATATACAGAAAACAGGGGTTAGGAGGTCCCCTGAGCGATTTTCCGGGGAGGAGCCTCCGACGCCCAAGTCAGTGCCTCTAAATAACAAAGAATATGCATAAAATAGACTGGCTGGGGTATTTTTCTGGCATGCACATAAGGAGAAGCATCACGCCAGAGGCGTTTTTCTGGCATGCCTAGAGGAGAAAAGAGGAGAAAACTGGGACTCTGGAGTATTCCCCAAAGCTCCTGTCCAGCCCCTTCCCATTCTTGCCCAGAGTTTTTCCTGCTGTAAATAGGAGAAAATGAACCCCTCTTGATCGTGACACGTGTATGGACGGATAGGATCCGTACCTCTTAAACAGGAAAGTGGTCAGCCGTGTGCAGGCTTTCTCGGGCAATGGTTTGTCGAAAATCGTGTCTCAGTGTGCCAGAGCACGGACTACAGTGGCCTGTCAGAATGCTTGAGGTCAACGTCTAGGACGTACGGGCAAATATGTCAGAGACTCATTCGTATCACCCATCACCCCTCCGAGGTCCCTCGGCCGACGTTACCTTTTAGGTAAACGAGTAAGGACTTCTCCCGGGGTGACACCGTTTCTTCGGGGTGTTCTTACTCTTCCGATGTTGGTTCATTCGTCCTCTGATGGGGAGGCGATACAGTAACTCTCCGAGGTTGGTGCGATGGGTCTTCCGAGGTCGGATAGTCAGGCATTTGGCCCCTCCTCCGAAGTTAGTGGCCAAGATCATGGCACTTCGGCCATCAATGTGCATATTTCATCCATTCATCCATTTTTGTATTGTTTGTTGTTGTTCTTATCCTTGCTTCTAGTTATGTTGTTCATTGCTTACATTGCTTTTCTGCCTTACACACACACACACACACACACATATATGTTTGTTGTGCTTTGGACGGTTGCATTTGTTTCCCTTTGCAGGTACCAAATCCTTTACTGAGTGCTTTAGAGTATTCACCCTTTAAGTGTTGTAAAGGTTAAGCGGGCTAGTTGGGCTTAACAGTTGTAAAGGGGAAGCAGTTAAGGCTAAGTTTTGTTGGATTGAAGGTATTTTCTAAGTAGGAAACTTTACATTTCTAAGTTACTTACGATATAAGCTAGTACTAACCAAAGTGTTTGCCTTATAGTTTGAAGCTAAGTGAGTACAAGGAAAATGTGGCTCATCACTTGAAGCTATCTTGCTTAGGTGAAAAGCTAAGGATGGATCTTAGTATATATAAGTTTCTTCTTCTAAATGTATCGTATTTTCATACAATGAGATTGCCTCTACTAAAGTCCATTGGTGACACTAGGGTTACATTTGGGTGCATACAAGTTTGAGATGTATGCACATAATTGTTACTTAAAGTTAAAGCAACTAAACTTTTATGTCTTGGATTGTTTTAAATTATTTTTTTGTTAATTGCCGTGGAACTATTTTCAATGATATTTTAATTTAATTGTTATCGCATAGCCAGGACAATGCATGCATATTTCCTATGTAGGGTAGGCTAAGTAATTAGTTGCATGTAATGATTTAAGATACTTCTCGAGTAATAACTAGCCAATTGTAACCTAAGTGGGATCATAGTTCCCAAAGAGCCTACCAGTGTTAGTTATTTTGGGCACTCGGCCCTGTTCCGACACATTAAATGCCTAAAACCAATAAACATACTGGGAAACACCATAACATCCAAAGAAAGTATGTCAAGGAAGTTGCCAAACCTCATTAAACTGTACTAAAACAGATGTGATGTTCTCTTCCACCTTGGCGTCATTGAGAAATGAGGGCTCTATCCACAAGATGGGTACTCGCTGGCTGACTTCATGGTAGATACCTGCTGCGACTGAATGCAGTAGAAGAAGCTAAAAAGTAGTTTCACTAAGCTGGGTTCTGGTCAGCCAAGCTGCAAAAGGAAGATGATGATGGAGGAGGATAGGATCTAACCTGACCCCAGCACAGCATCCACCATGTCAGCTGCTTAACAATGCGAAAGGCTTTCCAAGCTGTGTTTCTCCGCCAACCACATAGAAAGGAAGGGAGAGGATCTTGCAGGATTTTTTCATATTTATGTGAAAACAGGGACCTATAGCTTTAATTTAATTTATCTTTGAACTAAACACACAGTTGAAGCTGGCAAACTAGTTGTTGAGGAGGAAGACATTATGAACATACACATTGTAGGTTTGAGCCATAGTAGGAGCAATTTTACTTCCATGTCCATCAATTTTTATCAAACCATCAACTTACAATCTATTTCACAAACTGAATATATTTAACATATAATATTGTGTTACTGTAATAATCCAATAAAAAGTCAAAGTTTGAAAATATTCAGTATTTTTTAACATTTTTAATTCAAGTATTAAAAGCGTAAATTACTTCTAGATAGATAATTGCATAAAGAAAATATTGCTTTTTACCTGAAAATGGTTCCAAGGACAACTATGTAACAATAAAAATATTCTATTTGATATTAATCCTTTTTAGGTTAATATGAATTAGCTCTAAAACAATGAAAAAAAATTAACAAAAGGATTCACTGTTCACAAACATAACTTCGAACACTAAAACGTAACCATAAACCCTAAATGACCATAACTTGGAACATGACCCTTAACATGCACTAACACTGAACCCTAACTCTAAACCCTTAACCCTTAACCTTAAACCCTAAACCTAAACCTAAACCATAAACCATAATTATAAACCTTAAACCCTAACCCTAACACTAAACCCTAAACCTTAAAGCCTAAACCTAACACTATAACTTAACCCTTAACATTAATCCTAACTTTATACACTAAACCCTAATCCATAAACCTTAATTCCTAAACCCTTACATAACTGTAACTGTAAACCTACCCCTACATAATCTTAAACCCTAAACCCTAAACCATAATCTGTAACCCTAACCACAAGGCCTAATGCCTATTCCTATTCTTAACCGTAAACCCTATTCCATAACTCCAATCTTAGCCGTAAACCCAAATATGTAACCTTAAACCCTAACCCAAATCTTTATCCTAACCTAAGCATAATCCCTAATCTGAAACCCTAATCCCTACCCCTAAACCCTAAGCCCTAATCCTTAATCCCTATCCCTAACATTCAACCCTAATCCCTAAACCCAAATCTATAACCTTAACTTGGTGCCACTAGAACCTTAACTTTGCACTACTAGAACCTTAACTTTGTACCACCAAAATCGTAACTTGGTACTAGTAGAACCTTAGGTTGGTACCAATGGACCTTATGTTGGTACTAATCTGACCTTAAATTGGTACCACTAGAACCCAAAGTTGCTACCACTAGAACCTTAATTTGGAACCATTATAACGTTAAGTTGGTGCCATTTGAACCTTAAGTTGGTACCACTTGAACCTTCAGTTGGTACCAATGAACCTTATTTTGGTACTAGTATTACCTTAAATTGGTACCACTAGAACCTAAGTTGGTACCATTAGAACCTTAACTTGGTACCATTACAACCTTAAGTTGGTGCCATTTGAATCTTAACTTGTGCCACTAGAACCTTACCTTGGTACCACCACAACTTAACTTGGTGTCACTATAATCTTAACTTGGTATCACGAGAAGCTTAACTTGGTGCCACTAGAACCTTAACTTGGTACTACCAGAACCTTAACTTGTTACCACTAGAACCTTCAGTTGGTACCAATGAACCTTAGTTTGGTACCAGTATTACCTTGAACTTGTATCACTAGAACCCTAAGTTCATACCACTGGAACCTTAATTTGGTGCCACTACAACCTTAAGTTGGTGCCACTTCAACGTTAACTTGGTGCCACTATAACCTTAACTTGGTACCACTGGAACCTTCACTTGGTACCACCAGAACCTAAACTTGGTGTCACCAGAACCTTAACTTGGCACCACTATAACGTTAAATTGGTACTAATGGACCTTATGTTGGTGCCAGTATAACCTTAAATTGGAACCACTAGAACCCTAAATTGGTACCATTAGAACCTTAACTTGGTACCATTACAACCTTAAGTTGGTGCCATTTGAACCTTAACTTGGTGCCACTATAACCTTAGCTTGGTGGCAACAGAACCTTAGCTTTGTACCACTAGAACTAAAACTTGGTCCCACTAGAACCTTAACTTGGTACCAATGAACATTATGTTAGCACAATTATGACCTTAAATTAATACCACTTGAACCTTATCTTAGTACCACAATAACCTTAATTTTGTACCATTATCACCTTAAGATGATACCACTGTAATTTGGTACCACTTGAACCTTATTTTGGTATCACAATAACTATAACTTGATACCACTTTAACCTTAACTCGGTACCACTATAACCTTAATTTCATACCACCAGAACTTTAAGTTCATGCCACTTGAACTTTAACTTTGTGACACTAAAACCTTATTTTGGTACCAATAGAACTTCAAGTTCTTGCTACTTGAACTTTAACTTGGTGCCATTATAACCTTAACTTCGTACCACTATAACCTTTCTTGCTACCATGACAACCTTAACTTGGTACCACAATAACCTTCAGTTGGAAGTACTATAACCTAAACTTTGTACCACTATAATCTTAATTTGGTACCATTACAACCTTCACTTGGTACCACTATAATCTACACTTGGTACCACTTTAACTTTAAATTGGCACCACTCTAACCTTATCTTGGTACCACTAATTTTAAGTGAATTTATTTTTCCATATAAATAACTTACACCTGAATTTTTCACTTAATTCTCACATTTCTTTCCCTTCAGTTACACCTTAATTTTGCACTTATTATTCTAATCTTACGTACAATTAATATATATTTTATATCTAATACCAATAATACATACATTTTCAATTATTTTACTTACTAATCCACCAAATACAATAAAATACATATATATTTTATATATTTATTATTTGCAATACGCACAGTAATTCTTTCTAGTCATTCTCATCTTATTACGTACAATTATATTTTCCAATAAATATGTATATTTATATTTAGTACCCATAATACCTTAAAATAAATATAAGTTTTATATTTACATTACCCTTTTTAGTAATTTCACCTTCTTTTTCCCCTATTCCTACAGATACGTACATTGTAAATTTCCCTTCAGACCTATTACCGGAACAACAGGTTGCATTTTACTCTTATCGGTCCAATGCTCCTTTTGCTACTTAATCCTAACTTTGATCCTTAACTGACATCTTTTGAAAAGATGAAGGAATGCAGAAATAGTGGGTATCAGTGGACACTCGGTATTTTAGAACATTCCATTTAGTCGCTGGCTGCCAAGTTTAATTCATCACGCGTGAATCCTGTAACGGAAATGCTACTGTACCACTTGGATAAAATGTACTCCCATCATTAGATAGTTTTTTACTTAAATTTATTTATGTTATTATTTGTCAAATAATTTTCAAGAAATTATATTCAGAAGCTTGCAAGTTTTAAACTACTTTTTT